>CAMOHE010052763.1:880-23113 GCA_946598075.1 Artocarpus hirsutus | reverse complement strand
ACAATATTTCTAACAAATAATAGCAGGGAATTTGAGAGAAAGAAGAAGGAAGATGAACAAACTAAAGAGAAAATGAATGAGAGAAGAGGAGAAAGGAGAACGTGAAAAATAATGCGTGAGAGGGAGAGAGAGAGACAAAACGTAAAAATAAATTTTGTTTACGTTAAAATTAAAATTCCCATTCATTGTCATAAATCAGAATTTTTCTGATTAAATCCAAGGCACAAATCGTGGGGAAGTGGAGAGGTTTGAGGGAGAGTTGAAAAAAATATTGTACGTGAAGTTCGGGTAAATAAAATTATCTGACATATATGCAATTGAATAGGTTTCAATGCAAATTAAAAAGGCAATTCATTAATTTTTGTAACCTCACGTTTCAATCCATTCTTTCCTTCTTTTTTTTGTCCTTGCCACAATTCACGTTATTTACATAATTGCTACATTATATAACGTAACATAACTTTCCTTTTTTTTTCTTTTAACCGAAAGTCAACATATATAATAATATATATATATAAGTAATACGTTTATAACATATTAATACTTATCACGTAATGATAAGTATATATAGAAATATTTATATTTAGAATATAACCTATATATATATTTCTATATATATATATATATATATGACTACTTATATACATATATATCTTATTCACATAATTAACTACAATGCAAATTCATCATAACATCATAAACAAAAATTCATTAATTTGGCATGAATTTTTTTTGTTTTTAGCACCTCGAGTCCTCATCACATCACCTGAAAAAAATAACTTAACATAACATTATAGTTATTCGCATATGATATTATCACATCATCCATGTTTATTTCTAACATTATATTTTGGGGTGTTACAGCAACCAAGACCAAATTTGAAGAGAGGGAGCTCGTCTTATATAGAGAAAAATTATGAAGACTTCTACTCTTCATCTGATGTGAGACTTTTGTGCTGCAGTTCATGTAACACCTACCAAATTTTCATGTAACAGATTATGTCATGTTAATAATGACGTTAAGTGTTATATTTATGTTATGTGTATGATAATAATATAATGGTGCTAACCATTTTATTTTAAGTGTTATGACAGGTGACGCTCACGTGGAATTAATGTGCTCAAGTGTTCATGTTATTAATGTTATATGTTTAATCATAATTTTATGATAATTTAATGTTTTGGATGATTTTTGGTATGTTAGGGCAGATCGGCAGGCCGAGCCATTTAGTTTGGTAGGCCAAAATGATCGCTTCGGAACGGCAAGCTGATGGTATATCATCGGTAGGCCAGACTACAGAAATCGACAAGTCAAAGTAGGACATCGGCAGGCCGACGACAGCTGACGAGTAGTCAGCAAAAATTTCATAAAATTTATGATTGGATAATTGAATAATAATTTTTGATTGATAGGCACATTTATGGAATAATTTTCTCATTTTAGGAAAATTAATGTTTGACTTTGAATTGATTGAATGCATTTGATAAGGTTTCCCATTTTACAAAGGCAAAATATAGTAACTTGAACCATTCTTGAAAGTTTTGACTTTTTCCCTTAATCCTCTCCATTTTTTTTCCACAAAATTTGCCCTAATTGTAATCAGAAAATTCTGATTATTATGAGGGGATAAGCATTTTTTTTTTCGTACGTTACTCTCTTTTCTTCTTCCATAACAATTTGTTCTCTCTCCCTCTCACATTTTCTTTCTCTCTCACCCTTTTCTCTTCCTCTCGTTCTTTACTTCTACTCTCCCTCTCGATATTTCCTGGTATTATTTGAGTATAATATTGAAATTTTTGGGTGAATTCAAAAGAAGATTGAAGAGAAATTGTTTTGAGGTAAGCACACAATCTTTTTGGTGTTTTCTGAAATTGTATCTCTCCTCAGTCCGACTGCAATATCTCCGTCTAGGAATGTCGTTTTGCTCTGAAATTTTTGTATGTTGTTCATGTATGTGTTATGTGTTAACCCGCAGAATTTCACCTCAATTGGATTTTTATATGAAAAGTTATGAATTTTCTTCTCTCCATCACACACAGTAAATTATTGCTGATCGGTTGTGTTGCACATATGTATGGGTGTTGTTCTTAATGCTAATGAATGTTGTTGTGCACGAAATTTGGTAAATATGTTCATGTATATGATAAATTATGGACTGTAAAGTTTGGTAATGATTTGATTAATAATTTATGTTATGGAATTTTTATGGATGCTAGGTATTTTGACTATTTTAATGGTAAATGGTTGAACTTTTATTGTGTGACATTTGTTTGTATGAATTAAATGATTTTATTTGGTAATGAGAATTTTTGTACTACTGTAATTATATGTTAATATGATGTCATATGAATTTTGAGGTTTAAATACATTTATTTTAATTGTTTAAGAATAATTATTGCATGCAATTCATTGATCGAACTGTTTATAGTTATTTTTGTCTATGAATTCAAACACCCGTTTTGGATTGTACGAAATTTATTTCAAGGTAATTTTTGGTTATGATGAAGTTCTTAGTGTTTATTGCATGTAGGATTTTTATGGATTTATTTTGGGATGTAAATAATTTATTATGTGAATGTTTGTAGGGAATACTCACTGAATTGTTTTGCTGGAAGATTCTGTATTATATATTATGTGATTTATTTAAATTATTAAATGAAATTTTTATGACTAAAGAAAAATCATGGTGATAGGTTTGTGTGTTATCTTTATTCCTGCCAAATTTGGTACTCAAATTGTATATGAATGTAAAGTTATTAATTTTTAAATTTATGAAGGTTAGAGATATAAGTGTGTTGAAAGTGATGTTTTAATGTTTTGTTAAAGAAAAATGTAGTATGAATTGTCATGTCTCCAGAGATGAATGTATGTAAGATGTTTTATGAATTGGATGATAAGTTGTGGTGATTATTCATTAAAAATAAATTTTAATTGCCATTTTATGAATGTATGACATGAACACAATGTGAAGTGAGTACATCGAGACCGCGGCGTCGTCATCTACAAAAGTAAGGTTAAGTAAACTTATTGAGGTAAGTACATTCTCACGTACAACATGATAAGTTTATGAAAAGTTTGAAATCTATGTTCATGATGATTTTATGATGATTTCTCATGATGATTTTATATGAAGTATTATTATGAAGTTTTTAAGGCATGAAAGTTTATGCATGTTTTTATAATAATGTTTTTCAAAGCATGAAAGTATAAGTATGTATATGTATCACCTAAATAAGTGTTGCACACCCAATGCTATGGTATATTTTTGATAAGTTATGATGTCATGATTGGTTTGGAATTAGCTACCTCTCTCCTCTCATGGCGGCGCGCCTATGATGATGTTTTGGTGCAACACTTGGGCCCTTAAGATAAAACAAATAAGTTTTAACATGGTTGATATAATGCAAGATATGTTCTTCATGAAACTGTGCCTAGTGCACTATTATGATGATGTTGATAATGTTCATAAAATGTTTTAAGTTGTGAGAATTACAAATGTACTTACTAAGTGTTTGTTTATTTAAGTTTACATCATGTTACAGATAAGGGTAAGAGAACCATGGATTAAGAGGAGGACCAAGACGGGCGTGTGAGTTAAGCAAGATAAATTGCAAATGGAAGACGCCAAGAAAGAAAGAAAGAAGTTTTAAAATTTTGAAACTATATTTATTTTTTTTATGTTTTTATCTCTGAGTTTGTTTATTGTTTCCGCAGGATGACGGGCAGAGAGAGAGAGAAAATAGAGAGAATGTGAGAGATAGTGAGTGAGGGAAGGAGAGGGAGAGGAAATAAATAGAGGAAGAGAGTGGCCTTTGCAAAGTGAAAACCATATTCCAACACATGGTTTTCCAAAAGAGACATATTAAATATTTGACAATTTGTTTTGTTCCAAAAATTTAAAATAACAATTGAAATAATAAAGAGTAATTAAAAATGATTAAAAGTAATACTAATTTCGAAAATATTACAAAATAGTTAAATAAAGTTCAAACTTACATTATGGCACATTAATTCACCATTTTTTCACTAATTACACTGAATTAAAAATCGGGGTGTTGCGTTTATTTTATTTGATTTCATTTTCTATGAGATAAATACTAAAATAAATTGACATGTATGTACGGACCCATCCATATGTAGCTTACATTATTTTATCCAATAACAACCATCCACCATTAATGCCCGGCAAAATTGTCGCCCTACCCTGCGCGTGTCACTGTTGATATCTTTTTCTCCACATCTTAATAATTCCTCGACTTTGAAGGGTAATAGATATTCGGAGAATAAGTAAACATGCTTTTCGAAACTGACTTCTACCCTAAGCTTGCAATGTCCTCCACACGGTTCTCTTTCTACAATATGAATGCAATTGCCATGAAACTGACTTTGCTGCAAAATTATGTCAAAATATAGACCATCTACCACATCCTTGAACGGGAGGACCACAGCTTGATACATGATTTATTGAGATAAATAAAGATAGAAGTGTTATTGGGCCCCACTATATATACATATACATATAGATATACCACAATACGGGGTACGTTGCATTTACATGGCGGGGTAAAAAGTTGTAAAAGCCTTGTAAAGAGTTAAGTCTTGTAGCTTGTAAGTTAAAACATAAAATAAGTCGAATAATTATACCCATTTTAATTCACACCCCTTAAAATTTAATCTAATTAGAAATTTCTTGCAAATAATCAAGAATTATATCTGCTGTAGTCTTAATAACAGTCATGAGAAAAAACATTTCAATTTATTATTTCTTTCTTATATATATTTGTACATGTAATGGATTTGTCAGGACCAAAATATGACTTTTTTTTTTAGTCTTTTTGGGATTTGGTCATATCTTAGGAGGTATATAGGAGCTCGAATAGTCAGCTTTTTATCACCCTAGAATAAAAGGGACGATCTTTGAAAATACGTCGTTAGGTGCTCCGTTCTTCTCTCCATTAAAACAGTAAGACCATTATGTTAATTACTAGAACTGTTGAATAGATTAAATATAACCAGCATTTAATTACTGAAAGTCGTTATAAGTAATATTAAAATTGTGATAATTCCACCCATTTTACGAGATAAACAACTAAAGCTCTAACGGAAAAGATGATATGTATGATTTTTTTTCTTATGTCTAATTTGAAAATAATGAGCCTCTCAATATTGAGTAGAATTTTATTCTTTCTTATTGGAATAGTATAATATATTTTTATAACAATAATAGGTCAAAATATTGATATAACAAACAAGTACAAATATTAACCGAGGTCTATGGCAACTATTGGTAACTTAACAAGGTGTTACCGTGGTAGAATTTTGGAACCTTGGTGAGTTGGTCCATCTCTCTTTTCTCCCTCAGGCGCGAGGTTTTTTCCTAACGTAAGCAATACTATACCCTTAATTATTATTATTATTATCATTATTATTATTACTACTACTACTACTTCTTCTGCTGCTGCTGCTGTTGTTATTATTTTTATTTTTATTGTTATTATTGTTATTGCATCTGGAACAATTTCGAACTCTAAACTTCAAATACCGAAAGCAGACATAGAGATTTACCTTTACGCCTACTTAGATTATGAACTTTACAGTTTATAGTGCTATCGGGTTTATTTATCAGATTTTATTGCCATTTTAATGCATCTTGATTCCTATCTGCTTCATCATTAGAAAAATATATATCGACAAAAATGCATTACATATTGGAAAACAATATCTTCAGAAGATAAAAATGGGTATTTGTTATTTTATTACAAATTTAATTGAGTATGACAGCCAGCCAAATTTTGAATCTAACAAAGAAAAAAATTAAAAATATCTGTTAGGTGTGGAAATACAAAACAAACTGATGACGATGCATTTGACACTGAAAGAGTTCCTTTAAAACAAAAAAATTGAATATCTTTTGCCTATATGGCTAACATGTGGCCGATTAAGAGTTTTAAACATTTAGCAGAAAATATAAGATTCCCAATAAGCAAGTTCAATGGGAATTTCTCATATACTATTCTAATTCCATATTCAAACCAACAACCAAAGATATGGAGTTTTTTTTTTTTTTTTTTTTTTCTAATTATACCTGCATTATTGATGTTAAAATCAAGCTGCGTCACGATCTTCGTGTCTTAAAAAAATAATGAGGCTCTTGTCTTGCCTATCAAAAGAACTAGACTCTTGTCTTTTAGCATATAAGGACTTAAAAGAAATAACGTTCTCTACTGACTGGGCAAAGTAATAGTTAATTTACGAGAGAATTTTGGGCGGGCGAGAAAAAATTCTTATTGATAGAATACAATTCTGAATTGTCAAATATTCAAAAAATTTTATTAAATTATTATTTTTTATATCTTTTATGATTCTAATATTATCCAACTATTTAGAATTATAATCGACATATAAAATTATACATCGATCAAAAGGTTATTTTTCATCGCTACTACACAATTCTTTGTTAAGGTACGTAACTAATGCACAGTAAGAAATTTGAATTTTCACATTTATTCTCAAGGAGAATAGTGTGATACGGTTTTTTCTAGTTGCAGGGAACTATCATGACTATTAGATCATCTCTTAAAGTTATGTAAAATTGACATTTTTTTAATATGATGCAAGTATAAAATGATTTTGACGGTTTGATCAACTTTGTCGTACTGTTAAGTTTTTTATTTTATTTTATTTTATTTTCCCTTACGTCCATATATTAAGTTTCCCAACGTTAATGCCAATTTCATGCCGCCTTCGACAAAAATCTTCACATTTGGAAGAATTTAATTTGGACCGTCCATCTACGGAACCAAGAGATTATTTTGGAAAAAGGTTAGGCACAATGACTGGCAAATCATCATTGTATATTTATAGATTTAAAAAATATTCCAATAAAATAGAACTTGATGAAACTTTGACGGTTTAAAATCGTGCTCATCAGTAGTTTTTTTGTTTTAATAAATTTACAAGAAATTTTTCCTCAAGACTTATTCGGAGCCGTTTCATGATAAAGATATTTCGAAGTAGTCTATTTTTCTAAACGTTAGCTCTAGCACTCTCTTCAAAGTTAAGTTTTTTTTTTTTGAAGAATCTATAAAATTAACATAATTAAACACAAATGTAACTATTCAAATACGAAACCTCCTACCAATAATAATTTTTTCACATACAAAGTCTAGAAGTCTCTAATATTTTATCATCACTTATAGGCATGGATATTGCCGTAGAATACATTCAAAGGATACCTAACATTTTCGTTGATACCTATCTGATAATTTTTTGAGTTTGTCTACATATTATATTGTGGTGAGAATTCGTGAAAAGGGTAATTTGATACTTTCTCGAGGATATTCTGAGGGCCAGTATTAATTAGTGATCGTAGAGTGAGAAAAATATAGTGACAGGGACTTGATATTAATAGTATATCATCTTCTCCACATGCTCTTTCCTGTTTTTGACGTATGAAACAAACTCAAAAAATTG
This sequence comes from Artocarpus hirsutus, assembly GCA_946598075.1. Taxonomy (NCBI): domain Eukaryota; kingdom Viridiplantae; phylum Streptophyta; class Magnoliopsida; order Rosales; family Moraceae; genus Artocarpus; species Artocarpus hirsutus. The sequence goes on along the minus strand of CAMOHE010052763.1, from coordinate 15,639 downwards.
GCATGCTCGGCTTGCCGTGTCTTTGCCAAAACGAAATGAGTAATTTAACTCGGCCACAGGCATGATAATATTAGAAAGATATGAACAATACGTATAATTTATTTTTAAATACCCACATGCATGATAATATTAGAAAGATATGAATAATACGTATAATATATTTTTAAATAGTGGGACCACCGACCTCCCATAATATCAATATGACGAGTTCTCTCTCATTAGAAGAGACGAGAGAATTTGATTTTTTTTTTTTTTTTGGTTCAATTGAATAATAATAAAAAAGGAGCCAGCTTGAGCTAGTAGCCATTGATAAGCTATTCTCCTTTTTTCTTTTTACTCTTTTTAGGGGTATTGATAAGCTATTTTATGTTTGCATAAGCACAAATATTCATCAGCCTGAGGACGTATAAATTTTAAGTTATTCTTTTTCTCACAAAGATTCCAATTTTGGCGCTTTTACTCCATCGATTTTTAATAAATTGGAAGCTTATCCGATTATCCCTAACACTTTTTGGAGAAAGGAGGGAAATTATTTTAGTTTAAGGGGGATTAAATATGAATGACAGCAATTGGAATTTGGAGGTGGCTCAGGGCATCGCTTGGTGATCGTGGTCGCCGTCATGCACCATGAGAAAATGGAGGAGAAAATGGAAAGAGGGGAGAGGGTGACAAGAAGGAGGAAAGACGGACACAAAAAAAAGAAAAAAAAATGGTTTAGGGCTTTGTTAAGAGTACTTTTAACAAAGGTAAATTTTACGAATTTCCCCCGAACTATATTATTTGTGTTAATATGCTCTTTGAACTTTGAAACATATATATTGTGCCCCTGAAGTATAATTTCTGCAAAGTCACCCCCGAATTTTGAAACATTGTTCTTTTAGTGGAATTGTTGAATTTTCGTTTAATTTAAGATTATATATGACAACTTATGGGTTAATATGAGTGTCATTTTCACTTTAAATGAACTAGTTGAGCGCTAAACTCATGTATATGTTATCTTTAATGTACTTGCTCAAAGTTGAGTAAAAGATAGAGAAAAAGTGGAGTGCCACAGTAATTCAAGTTGTTTTTTGAGGGTTTTAAATAAACTGATGAATTTATCGTTTTAATAAGAGTAACAAGTATTATTTTGTCTCAAAAACATGTTTTAAAGTTCAAAAGATGAATATAGAAAAATATTATAATTCATAAGGTACAACAAGTACGTTTTGAACTTTGTGGACATTTTGACACAAATGATATAGTTCAAGAAGAATTCATAAAATTTTTCTTTTTAACGATGTAAATGCTTGGGATCCTGAAATTGTTAATTTGTCACTCTTTTTAAAATAATGTTATAAATTTTTTATCCCCTGGGAAACCTGATATATTTTCGCCGGAGGTATTTTTCTAAAATATCTTATTGATTAGTCAGAGTATATGTTAAATACAAGTAGTGGACAACTGAACACAACTTGCCACATGGCCTTGGCAAACGAGAAGCCTAAGTAGCATAAAATGGTGAAGTTCTGGATCTAGCATTTTTGCTGATTTGTTTCGTTTTGTTTTCGTTTTCGTTTTTTGTTTTTGTTTTTGTTTTTGATTTTGTTTTGTTTTTATTTTTTTTTATTTTTTTTATTTTTTACTGCTCATGAAGAAATTATTGGTACATAATCAGCTACTTTTTTTTTTTTTTTTTAAAAAAAAGCCTACTTGATTGTTTCATTTTTTTTCGTTTGATTGATGGCATCATATATAACGTCACCATACACATTTTTGCAATTTTTTTATTTAGTTACTCAAGTCTCTAAAAATAAAACAAACAAATTATAGAGAGAAGTCACCATCTAGCTACCCTTAATAATGAGAAGTGGAAGTTGCTGTTTAATTACATGTTAAGCTTCCGTTTCAAAGAGTGGTTAGAATTGATCAGTTTGATTGGAAACTCGGAATGAATAAAATGAGTTTAACTATGCTTTGTAGTTCTAATAAGTATTTCATAAGTTTGTTAAAAAGTTGTTTTGAACGAAAAGTAGTTGAAATCATTGTTTAGTGTTTAAACTAAAAATATAAATTTGAACCATAATTTGTAGTTTAAATTAATGTTTGGTATATTTAAACAAAAAATGTTGGTTATATATGTTTGAATCAAAAATATTAATTGAAATAAAAACCTTAGGTTTTGACTAATTGGGCTTAACGTCAGTTATAACTAATGATAAGTGAAACGAACGTTTGAGTTTTAGACTTAAAACATACGTTAAAACTAATGTTCTAAACGAGGGCTTAAGTCACCTACGATTTATCGTACAATGATGCATAAATCTACGTGTTCTTAAGAGTGTGTGTGTGTGTGTGTATATGGCTTATAACCAGGGAAACAAATAATGTATTGATTGCGTTTTAAATGGTTTATAACTCGTAAAAAATGACAATTCATAATTTTTTTCGGCTGCATAATTTTAAATTTCTACGTTAGAAAAATTCGCAGATTTAGCAAAAGTCCACGCTTCTGGAAACGTCTTACCGTGCCCTCTCGTGTTGAGCAGCAATGGTTTTTATGTGGGAAAACTTTTAGAATTTTCAGAATTGACATTACTTGTTTAAGGTCTATTTGATAAATAGGTTCAAATTGTATTGATTTAGATTATTTTAATTTAAATTATGTGATTTAAATTAGTGATTTAAATTGCTATTCAAATTAAAGTTTAAATATGCATTTAAATTGTTAATCTGAATAGAGAATAAAATTGGATTTGTATTTGAATAGATAATAAAAAAAGTTTTTAATTTATTAACAAATCTAACAAAATCTTAATGTTTATGATCCTAAAAAATGTGCAGTATGGTTCTTGACTTGTTCCTCTCTTCATTAACAACATAATGATAGAACAATCGTCTCATTATTGAATATAGAAGAGAAAATTTTAACTTTTACTATAACAAACATATCCGAGTCCAAAGAGTTCAAGGGGAGTAAAACTCTAAAAACTTAGATAAAAAATTCATTTAATTTAAATTTTAAAATAAACAAACACGTATTAAAAAAATTCTAAATATTTGAATCCAAAGAATTAGCCGAATATACTAAACAAACCGCCCCTAGGGGGCTGTCTCTAAAATATACGGACATCTGATTTGCTCCTCCATGAACTTCAAAATGTTAGCAATTTGTACCCTCCATCACTTGGATAAATAAAAACGCTACTTGGCACTAAATTTGGAAAGAAAAATTTTCATGGACTCCACAAATTTAGATCACTTTTTCAGTACTTTGCTTTCCTAAACTCCATAATGTTGCTAGAAAATTTGCCCCTTTCTTTTCTTGATTGGACAGAAAATCTGTCATGACATTAAATTTCAACTGTTCACAATGTCAATGTTGAGACAACATGGTATTTTTAAGACTTTGAACAACTCGTCACGTATTTAGTGCATACATTAAGGAAGTGTTTGACAAAGTGGTGGGAACTAGGGTTCCCACCACAAAATGAGTTATAAACAGTAAAAAGCTCTCACATGCTACAGTAATAATAAAAAAAAAAATTGCTACAGTGTAAAGTTCTCATATGCTATAGTAAAAGTGGTTCTCACCACTGGTTCCCACCACCTTCCAAACACCCTATAAGTATTTGAGATATTTGTTTAGGTTATATGTATTTCTGTGTGTGTTAGAGCCTTTGAGAATAATACTATCGGTGTCTAAATAGCAACGCTACTCAATGTGTTTTGAGATGTATTTATGGCAAATTGCCAATAGAAACACCAATTCCACTCATTGTTGAAACACACAAGAATATTTTCAGCAGCTAGTGAAGAGAAGAGATGGAATATCAGGATGAGGAGGAATTTAAATAAGGAAAAGAAAAAAAAAACCTTAAAAATATGAAATATTAATAGTGAGAAGTTTTTTAAGCCAATCAATATATTTTTCTTCCCAGCGGAGACATGTTTTTGGACAATTAAATTTGATCAAATTATTTTTTTATAAATTTAACAGTTAAAAACCAGATATCTTAATACCAATAAAAGAAATCATTAAAAATAAAATAGGAGAGCAATTAGGTATTTCTATTTTAATCATAATGTGCGCTTAAGACCACATGACAGATCGGTGATGCGTATCCCATCAATTATTGGACCACTCAATCATACAAAACTAAATGTTTCTTTATGGTTTGTTCATAGGGCTACACGTGGGATCTCTTGCGGCCAAAAAAATAATAATAATAATAAACAGTTGAATATAGGTCCTGCTGAAAATAACATATCATGACTGATATAATTGTTTCTTTTCTGAAAGGTCGTTTTTTATGGCGAATAAATTTTTGAAACCATACTCAATTAAGCGTGCTTGGTGCCTGGGAAATTTGTGGAGGAAAACAAAGCATCCCTGTGGGGTCTGTATCAAGACTGCTCTAATATTGATTTAAGATAAGAGAGGAATCTCGAAAAGGTTTTCATTTGAACTTTAAATTCTGAAAACCTTATTTTTCCAGACAAGTAGAACACATGCTGGAATGAAAAGGATAATAGCTAATACGGTTTTAACTTCCACAAAGCACAAGAGAGCACTTTATTGAATCAAAATACTAAATTTGAAGATTTTTTTTTTAATAATACTTAATCTAGAGCTTAAATATGATCAGATCAATATCCTTCCTACATTTCGAAAAATAAATAGTAAGATGTGGAAAAATATAATACTTCAGGGGTAACAAAAGAAAAAGCAACACTCGAGGGTACATGGTTTGTTATCTCACTGATGCTTTATATGTAAAGTAGTCTACCAAAGAAAACCCTATATTTATTATTTTTTTTTTTAAAAAAAAAACAAAACTATTGTAGCATGTGAGAGCTTTAGAGCTTTACTGTAGCAATTTTTTTATTGTTACTGTAGCATGTGAGAGCTTTATATTGTTCATAACTGAGTTTATAGTAAGAACTGAGTGGTTAAAATTACTGTCAAACAAAAAGTAAAACACTCCAGGGTTGTTTCACGCAGAAGTTATCAGCCACTTTTTTTTTTTGCCCCTTCCTTTTTTATCAAAATTTGACATTCAGATAATCTGACAGTTAACGTGTGTATTATGACAATGTCTAATGTGATTCATGGTTAGCTATTATTTGTGGAGCCATCTCAAATTCTCAGCCAATCTAACAAGAAGTACTTTTCTTAAAAAGGGAATTGACCTTTAGTTTAAACTTTTTTTTTTTTTAAGGAAAGCATATATATAGTATAATATGCATCGTCCTATAAATAAAAATTAAAGATTATAAGTACAATCGAATTCACAACTTTTAGTCCAAAATCCCCTTCGCATCCTTTCATGTCATTAAATCAACTTGGTCTTAGGTGATGTGTATTTTAGCACTTAATTGTCAAGTACCTGAATAAAAAAAAAACACAAAATTTAATTAAAAAACATAGATTTTATGTTTTTGTGAAAATATGATTTTGAATTGCACCTGAATGATTTTTTTTTTTAATAACAAAGTACTCCCATTAAGAATTCCGAATCACAGATGTGTACCTACTTAATAAAGTTTCAAACTATATCATAAAAAAAAATCATTTTAGTCCTTGATTTTGATGAAATTTTAAATTGGTATCCGATAATTTGAAAAATATGAAAAAGGTACCTTATTGTTTTTAAAAGAATAATGCTAAGAATACCAACTTTAACAACTTTTGTCCCAACTCTTAGTTGTTATTAATTCATAGGTAGTGATAGTCTATTGATGTGACAATCTTAATCAGGATTAGAGTTGATATCTTTGTTTTTTTTTCTTTTAAGAATATCATTTTGATACCCTTAGCCTATTTTTTGAGAAACAACATGCCCATTTCAACCTTTTTATTGCTTGTGTTTAATTTTTTTTTAAAAAAATAACTTCTTTTAAAAACTTGTTTCCAAACAAGTTAGAATTTATTTCAAAGTTAAGTTTTTAAAAAAAAATTAAACAAAAATTTATTTAAAAAAGGTAATTAAAATGGGCATTTCTCATCTAAAAATATGGTCATGCTACCAAAATAATGCTTGGAAAATAGTAGAGTACTTTTTTGATATTTCTTAAATAGCAAGATGCTAATAAGGTGTTTAAAAAGTATAGTCAAAACTGAAACTTTTGAATTAAAAAACTGTATTATTGGAAAGCTTTACACTATGAGCCCGTTTGGTTTATGATTTTAACCATAACTTGAATCATTTTGCTATAGTATTTTCTCTCATAAAAATTTAAATTTTTATTTAAATTCTCTATTTAAATCTACGAACCAAACGGACTCTGTAGCTCACTTTTTCTCATTATAGCATGCTACAGCTTTATATTATAGCAACTAAAAGTTTTGATTAAAACTAATTTTATCAAATATCCTATAATTTAATGTTTGGTCAAAATGAAGAATATTAAAATGATAATAACCCATGATAGTATTATTCTGCATTTTGATAAATATTTGAACAAACTGAATCCATTGCTGAAAGCAGGCGGGAAGGAATACTTAAACTCTCCGCCAACGTTTAAGTTGCTAATATTCTCTTCGACGAACGGTTGAAAATGAAGCAACTACAGCCAACCACGTAACCCACACGCAATAAAGTAACAATTTTCACAAATCAGGGGTATTTCAGTAACTACACTCAAAAATAAACAGTCAAGGCCCTACATGCTTCTCCACTGTAAGATACACTGCGCCTACTGTACAAAATTCCTACGTACCCGCGCGTCGTTGACTCAGACAAACGACCGTATCAGCATCCCACAACCGATAACCAGGACACGTGGGTGAGCAGCTTGACGAAAGACGTCACTGACACGGTGGAAATACAATTTGGTATCAAACGCGAGTGTGTGACGTGTCAGGGCCAACTTAACGGCGTTAACTTTTCGGCCAAAAAAAAAAACTTTGGGAATTGGCACTGCCTTAAATAGAACCGGAGAAAGTGTGTGCGAAGATACGTGGAGTACACCATTCTTCCACGCATTGGATAACTCTCTCTCTTCCTTCTTTCTCTCTCATATTCCCCAATTATTCTCCAGAATTCTCAGCTTGATGCTCTCCGTTTTTTTTTTTCTCTGAAATAAGTTGGTGGTTGCGAAATTTTCTCAGCTGAAAGGCTCTGGAATTTTTTTCAGAGCCAAAAGAAAATCGGAATCAAATATCTGAATAGTCAGAGTACAAATTGTTCGTTTGTTTGCTTAATCAGTACGCCATCGTTCCGATTTTTGAAGATTATTATGTGAGTTTTCTTGTCCATTTTGAAAATGTTGCCGGAGATGGAGAGACATTTCGACGAAGTTTTGTTGGCGGCAGGCGGAGATGAGTCGCCGGATATGAACCTGTTCGGGAAGTACGAGCTCGGGAAGCTGCTCGGCCGGGGAGCGTTTGCGAAGGTATACCACGCGCGGAACGTGAGGACGGGGCAGAGCGTGGCGATCAAGGCGGTGAGCAAGCAGAAGGTGGTTAAAGGAGGCTTCGTGGCGCAGGTTAAGCGGGAGATCGCCATCATGCGCCGGCTGAGCCACCCTAACGTGGTGAAGCTGATGGAGGTTCTCGCCACCAAGACGAAGATCTACTTCGTCATGGAGTTCGCCAAAGGCGGCGAGCTCTTCGCCAAGGTCACGAAGGGACGGTTCAGCGAGGATCTCAGCCGTCGGTACTTCCAGCAGCTGATCTCCGCCGTCGGATACTGCCACTCCCGAGGCGTCTTCCACCGCGATCTGAAGCCGGAGAATCTTCTCCTTGACGAGAATTGGGAACTGAAGGTCTCCGATTTCGGCCTCAGCGCCGTCGCCGACCAGATCCAACCCGATGGACTCCTCCACACGCTCTGCGGCACCCCTGCCTACGTGGCGCCGGAGATTCTCGCCAAGAAAGGCTACGATGGTGCCAAGGTCGACGTCTGGACGTGTGGCATCATCCTATTTGTCCTCAACGCCGGTTATCTCCCCTTCAACGATCCCCACCTCATGGTGATGTACCGGAAAATCTACAAAGGCGAGTTCCGCTTCCCGAAATGGACGTCGCCGGAGCTCCGGCGGCTCATCTCCCGACTCCTCGACGTCAATCCCGAAACGAGGATCACCATCGATCAGATCCTTAGAGATCATTGGTTCCGAAAAGGCTTCAGAGAGAGGAAATTTCACACGGAAGAGAGTTTCCAAGAGAACAGTGTTGTTCACGGGAAGAGCTTGAACGCCTTTGACATAATATCGCTTTCGTCCGGTTTCAACCTCTCCGGTTTGTTCAGTGAGCTCGGCGTTTCGGAGTCCGAGGAGAGATTCGTGTCAGCCGAAACGGCGGAGGGAATAATTCAGAGAGTGGAAGAGGTGGCGAAGAGCGAGAGCTTGACAGTGACGAAGCAGATTGATTGGCTGGCCAAGCTTGAGGGGCAGAACGGGGATTTCGTAGCGGTCGTCGAGGTTCACCGGTTAACGGACAAACTGGTTCTCGTTGAGGTTAAGCAGAAGGGAAGAGAGGACGGTACGACGGGCCTTCAAATTTGGAAAGACAAGCTGAGGCCGAAACTCGACGGTTTGGTTTTTCAACCGGGAGGGCCAGTCTCCGGTGACCAAAAACTATGAGAGAAGTCGCCACGTGTTTTTTTAATCGTCTTTGATTGTAAAATCAGTAAATTTATTTTTTCCGATAATCGGGAAATATATTAGATGAATATTGTTGCTGGGTTCGTGTAATAATTTTTGCCCATAATTATAAATAGTGCACTTTTAGAAAGGGAAAAATTTATATTAATATCTTTTACTATATAGTTTATTACCTTATTTTTCAAACTATTTCATATTGGTCTTTGGCGTTTTAGAATACCTTTTTTAATACATAGATGCTTTTTTTATTAAATATGTATTTTTTGTGTCTTTTAATTTTTGTATCTCAAAAAAAATTTTTAGGCACTAAAAATTTTTTTTTAAAAGGTTAAAATATTGATATAAAATATTTCAAAAAATAGTTACTGAACTCATAATTTGGTATAACAAAGAATATTAAATTAAAATTATTTTAAAAAAAAGGAGGGAGAGAGAAGAAAGTACAAAGACCACGAAGTAAACAATCAGAAATCTTGAATTTAGCCGTACATATCCTAAGTATATTGGGGTTTCCATTTCTAATTTTTCTTTTTAGCTTTCTGTTTGGTTTTTTATGGATCGTTAGCTAGTTAGCTGTCACTTAAGCTGGAGAATTTTATTCTCAAAAATTGGATAATGTTTCTTAACATAATTTAAAAAAATGATGCCCACAAATTCCTTTCTTTTCCCTCGGGGCCCCATCATGGAACGTCATAGTTGTTGTTATTCCATCTTGTCTAACGTGATGAAGAAAAAAACCAAAATGAAGAGAAAAACCAAACTTAGAAATTAAAACAAGAATTCTGCTTTTCCAACATCTAATGTTTCATCAAACTTTTGAAGCTCAAGACAGGCAGTAATGATAATAATAATAATTGCATTATCTGCTAAAGAGATTCATTTGAGTGGATCTACGTACTACTCCACGGAACTCTTAAAAAAAAAAAAAAGAGAGTAGGCAGAGTTTATCATTGAAGCGTGACGCATGTGAATGAATATTGCACCTATATGCCCATGTGAACACATTTGTACTTAAGTACTTAATATGCATTCAGAGCAAGAAAAAAGTATATGATGTAAATTATATGTAAGCATATGTATGGATGTATTTGTTGGAGAATAAAATTGGCAGGTTTTGCACCTATGCTAATGCTCGTAGGACGTGCATGCATTATACAATATTCATGTACACGTTAATTAAGCAAGACTCTAAGACAATATTACTGATGCAATTGCGCGCTTCAAAATGGTGTCAACCTACATTTGTCGCGTGCCGACTAAAAGTTAATTATATATATATATATATATATATATATATATATATATATGAATCCACTAATCTCCACTCTCCATTATGCATATGACCTTAAAAAAATTAATAAATAATTTTTTCGATGATCCACTGCAGAAGTATCTGCACAAATTTTGTAACGCCTTTGAATTTTAAGTAAAATTAATTATATTAAATTTAATTATTAAATGTATCAAGTTTAAATAAATGTTATTAGTACCCATTTTAATTTCATTGAAATATTTTTATTTTAAGAAAACATGTAAACTTCTAGTCTTATATTTGAGATACCAACCTTTTGAAATAGTTTTGTTTGCTTGCATTTGTGCCACCGTATTTCTCCATAATTACAAAGATGTCATTGCAGCCCCCTTATTATTATTATTATTATTATTTTGGTCTTTCACGTGTAATGGCCTTTTCTTGAAAAAAAGGAAACATGCATCAGACGTGGTCACATAGGTCCCCACTAAGGCATTCTCCCGATGTCTTCCAACAAGACCACACCCCTACATGCCTTAATCAAGTCCCAAGGACCCTAGCCCATATCTGATTTGTTTTCTTTACTTTCCCTCTTTCTCTCTCATTTTTGTCAATTTCTCTTCCCCTTTCTAAACTTCCAGCTTCAAGGCAATCAAGAGAAAGACCAGAAATTCCTTCCCTTTGGTCGTCCGTAATGATAAAACAAGGGCCAAGGATTTTGCAAGCAAAATCACCATTTTCTTCATGGAATCTTGAGGTGGGTAACCTAAACCCAATTTAAAAAAATTTTCTTTTTCCTTTTTATTCAAGTTTAACGGTTCAAATGTGTTTTTATTGTGATCATAAAAATCTAGGTTATGAGCTTTACATGCATGCATGTAACACCTTAATTTTTAATTCAGTATAATTAAGGTGCAAATGGTGAATTAGTGTGCCATAGTGTATGTTTGAACTTAATTTAACTATTTTGCAATATTTTCAAATTAGTATTACTTTTAATTATTTTTTTAATCACTCTTTATTATTTTAAATTGTTATTTTGAATTTTTGGAATAAAACAATTTGTCAAATGCCCGATATATCCTTCTTTGAAAACTATGCGCTAAGGATAGGGTTTTATTTGAGAAAAGCTACCCCTCCTTCTTCTATTTATTTTCTCTCTCTCCTTCCCTCACACATTCTCTCACACACACTCTCTCTCTCAGCTCTCCATTTCTCTCTCTTGTTCCCTCTCACGTTCTCTCTCTCTCTCTCTCTCTCTCTCTCTCTCTCTCATTTTTTATTTCAAAAATTTTTATGCCAGGCTTTGATTCTTAGCGGATTGGAAGCTTAAGAACGCGATTGCATGCCCACAAACTTGGATTCAAGCTCAAATTTCAAGGTTACTTTAACCTTTTTTTTCAAATTTTAAACTTTTTCCCTAAACTCTCAATTTCTTCAAAATGTTGTAATCTGAGTTTTGTGAGCTTAGGAATTAATCTAAGTTCGTAAGATTCAAATCATCTAGAATTTAGGTTTAATTTGATGAAAAATGGATTAAATCAAGTTTTTCCTTTTTCTCTCATTTTTTATTTTCTTGAAATTTTCGTTGTAAAGATTATTTAAAATTGTTTAAATGTGTTTTATTATATTTTTCTACCATTTATGAACATTACCTATGCTTGAGAATTGAGAAAACAAGTTTAGATTAAAATTTTGATCTCGGGGAGGCCGAGACCCAAAGTCTTAGGTCCTTAGATTTTTCCAGTTCGACAAGCCGATCTCAAACATCGGTAAGCCGGACTTATGAGTTCGGTGTGCTGGATTTATATCATTGGTAGGCCGAGCCTAGAAAAGTTTGGTAGGCCAATCCTACATGGCCGGTAGGCCGAACTATGTAGTTCGGCAGGCCAGACTAGGAAATTCGACGGGCCAACCGGCCATAAGAAAAATGGCTATTTTTCATCTGTTTTTACTGTTTAAACCCAGATTAAGAATTTAAACTTTCTAATATGATTTTTGTAACGCCCGCCTAATTTGATGTAACGGATAATGTTATGTTAATGACGATGTTAAGTGTTATACTCATGATATGTGTTATGATATATGATAAATGGTGCTAACCATTTTATTTTAAGTATTATGACAGGTGACGCTCGCGTGGAATTGATGTGCTCAAATGTTCATGTCATTTATGTAGGACTTCTGCCCCTTTTACTGTTTTAAACCCAAGTAGAGAATTTAAACTTTATAGTATAAGTTTACAGACATAAATGACACACTAGGATACCATGAAATAGCTTAATAGTGCTAAATATCTTAAGCTAGATATTGACGAATTTAGTTTTCATTTAAGGTCATTCATGGTTCTATAAAGCTAACATATAGCGGGTCGGGACTGCGGTGTTGAGTCACCATGCAAGACATCAAGGTAGGACTTCTACCCCTTTCTTTGGTAGCCAGGTTTTTAAATGGTTTTGGCCTTAAAGATTCTTTCAAAATTTTTTCAATAAATGAAAAAATGTTTTAAATATTTGCAAAGGTGGCCTTTAGCCACAAAATGATTTCTTTCAATTTGATTTTAAGGAATGATTAAAGTGAATTTCTTAGTATTTTTCATTACTTGTCTAAGAATGAATGCTCATAATGAATCAAATAATGACTGTTATTGAGAATACTCAATAACAAGGGATTTAAAGAATGATAAATACACATAAGAGCATGATGTCATATTCAGAGATCGGGTCGTATAGAGTGCGACCTTAGGGGCAGGTCCCGAAACCCAGTTGAACCACTATGGTGGTGACATATATGATTTGCTCGAGAAAGACAATAAGATTCCTTCTGTATGAACAAAGAACCGTTTTGGTAAGAACGATTTAAATGAATTGTTTGTTCATTTGTTTATCAAATTTTGTTTTCCTAAATACTTTTCGGAATGCAAAATTTTATATTCAAATTAATGCTTTCTAAATTTTAGTCCAACTGAGCCTTTTACTCATATTTTTTTGTCTGCTTTAAAACCTTTCCCCTAGGTGAATTGCAGCTTAGGATCGACTAGGAGGCAAAAAGGGCAAACACATGAGTTGTAGGAATTCCGTTTAGATTATTATTTTTTATTTAAATCAAGGCATGTATTATTTAAACTTTTATCTCTTATATTGGATTGTGATTGTAATATTTTATTGTCGATATTATGTGCATACTCTAATGTGGGTCTAGTAGGGTCCGGCTTATGTTCTTCTGTCTTTTTTTTTTTTATTTTATGACTAACTGTTTTGAAAATTAACAATAATAGCTTTAAAAAAGTCTTTTTGAACTATCACGTTTTTCAAAATAACCCAAAATCATTTAATTGGTGTTGTTAATAAAAAATGTGCTTTAATTAACTTAATTAATCTACCATGTCACTATCCATACTTCGAGGCGTGAAATTGCATCTCTGTTTTAAGATGTTTTGAAATAGGTTCTTGGGTTAGACTTGAAAAAGTTCTGTTTTTTTGTTTTAGATTGTATGTTAAGCATGAAAAATTAGGAAAAAGGGTTCACATGTACTTCAGTTTGATATTATATAATTTTTTATCCATTTTCCATGCTTTGGGACTTGATAAAATAGGTTGGATTGAGCTTTAAAGCTCGAAACTGTTAAAAATAGAAATATGGAATTTTCCAGATTATGAACAACCAGTCAACCAGTCTTTGAAGGTGGCAGGCCAACTCAAACCAAGCAGTAGGCGATCATGTAGTCTAATTTGGCTATTTCTGCCTTGACATATTTTTTTTATTTTCTAATTTTAATTCCTTTCAAGGGCACCAATTTTTGAAAATATATTTTTAAGCTATTGCAAACTAGAATGTATATTTTTACAAGCTTAGTTACACCATGTATTTAAAGATTGTGCATATTTGATATTTGAAATACCGAAATGGCACACTAATATTAAATTTACATATTGATGCTTGTAAAGATTTTACTTCAGTTTGATTCCGACATTTTAGGTACGCTTTAAGGTTTTGATCATTAATGAAGCTTACATTAAATTCTTAATTGGAGCTAATGGTATTTAAGTTTCAAATATTGAAGTAGGATATTTTCTATCCTTTCATTGGTAGCCTATTTATAAATTATTTTCAACAAGTTTAATTCTTAAATGATTTTTAAGAATGATTTCAGTTTTGATTTTAAAGTTCCTTTTACGCATTTAAGGAATTGTGTTTTGATATTATTTTCAATTCCCAAAACCCACACAGTGGTGTTTTATCAATTTTCATACAACTAAGTACTTTAGTTTTGTTAAGATCTTGAGATTCTGTTTCAGTAAGTGTAATTTGCGAGTAATTCTATTATCTATAAATACAAGTTTTGAGCAATATAAGTTTAACTGATTATCCTCCTGAGTCTTTCGCTCACGTTTCAATATTTGAAAAATTCCCCTCTTAAGTTTTACAAAACTAGTCGGGTTTAGATTGAGTTTGATGATCAAGGAGTATGAACAAAAATGGTATTTTTCTTTAAGACTATAGTATGCCACGTGTACTTTACGACTTGTCCCGAATCGATGTTAATCTTGTAGTATTATTTTGATATGATGATGTCAGTCTCTTATTATTATTTGTAATTTAATTATAGAACCTCTTTTGTGGTGAGAGCTTCACGTGACGGTGAGTACTATTGCCAATGAAACTTCGGCTAAACGTTTAGTTTCTTTTTATTTACTTGCTTTTGTTTATTTTTGTTTATTTATTTTTATTTTATTTCAGTTGTGGATCTGTAACGCCCCTAAGTGGGGGTTAACAGTTTTTATTAAATAAAATGAAGATTAGAAAATAAATATAAATCATCAAAGTAATTTGCCTAGGACTTAAATAAAAACTCTCAAATTAAAATAAAAAACATAAACAAATAAATAAACCACAGTTTAATGTAGCACCTTAAATT
>CAMOHE010052762.1:6836-34684 GCA_946598075.1 Artocarpus hirsutus | reverse complement strand
GTAGATCTTTATGGGTGTATTTTATTATCAATTAACACCATGTTAATTATGTGTTTACAATTTTAATTGAGGTTTTATTAGGTTATAGATTGGTATTGAAATTTTTTTATGCCTTATGCCTACTGTTCAAACAAATACCCAACAGCTGTCGTGTTTTAATAATTTTTGAGTCTGTATTGCTCTGTTTGTATTTTTAATATATTTTTTCCAAATACTAGACATCTTAAGCTTTCTTTTGGTTTTTGAATTGCTTGAATTGGAGCTTTCTTTAAATAGTTATGATTTTTCGAAGTTGACCCTAAAAGCTATACAATTTACATGGATCCGAAAATTTAGACTGACTTTTAAGGACTTTTTCTTTATGCAAATTATTGTCAAAATATATGTGTAATATATCAAATTCTTTGTTTTTGAGTCTAGTTTTTAATGCCACTGAATTTAACTGATTTCGAGTTAAGATGAAATTATTATGAATTTTTAAGTGAATAAAGGTCATTCAGCCTACTTTTGGGAATTATACCCTAGGTTTATAAATTGTGATTTTGTGCTTCTTGATGTTATTATGTGATGTGGTGATGTTTAATGTTGGTATAAGATGCTTATATGTTGTTAATAGTATTATTAGTGACTTATGGTCAATATGAATGTTTGGCATGAACTCTTTAAAGAAGCAAGCACACCGAAGACCCAAATCGTTGTGTCACCTACCGTTAAAGGTTGAGGAAGTCTAGAGATCAGGTAAGTACATCTCTCACCTGCAATATGATTGTTCAAAATTAAAAAGATTGATGTTGATGATATGTTATGAAGATTTTTTATGATGATGATCTTTAATAATGAGGAAATTGATGAAAAACGATGAAAGATGATGTTATTTTTACCTCATTATTCTATTTGATGGAAAGCTTTTTTTGAAAACCTATATATATGTATTATCTATATTATTATTTTGATGTTTTAAAAAAGCGTTGTGCATTTGATGGATTGATGGTGATGATGGGGTCCGGTGAGCGGACTGACCAGTGAGCAGTCGCTTCATCATTGTCACGGTTGGTTTGGGGGTTGCTACCTCACTCTTTCTGTGGCTAGCACGCTATGACGATGAACGTACAACGCCAGGGCCCTACTATATGATATTTTGAAGTATTACTATATATATTATTTTAAAAAGAAAATGTATTTATTAAATGATGAATTTATTTTATCAAACACTGTCAATTGATGAAAAGGTTTTGTGAGAGTTAAGGTGTACTTACTAAGCATTATGCTTACTAAATGTTTCTCATATTGCAGCTAGTAACAGGAGTTAGGTATCAGGATGGAGGAGCTCGGTGCGGGTGTGTACGTGGTGGCAGAAACAGAATATCGGAGTGACGCATCCTGTATTAATGATTATTTAACTTTATTCAGTTGTATAGTTTCGCAAATTTTAGTTTTTTTCAATTATTTTATGAGATTTCGTTAGTTAAAGATATTTTATTAAGTTTAATGTTTTTGATAATCTTGCAACTACATTTTTATTTTTAGATGAAGTTATTTGATTTGATTTAAAAGTTTTGTTTTAAAAAAAAATTTAAGTTATTTCATATTACTTTGATTATTTAAATTCTATAAAATTTTGTTTTATCATAAATAATAGATGTTATGAAATAGTAACTGTGACGTCACGTGAGGGGGCGTTACACTAGGGGAGCTAGGAAGTTGTGGATAGGAAAATCTAATATGTTAATGCTTTTGAAGATCAGTTGACAGGGAAAGTGAAGAAGAAGAAGAAGAAGAAGAAGAAGAAGACGCAATGATTTCAAGATTTTGAGGTTAAAATTGCAAATTTGCTTTTGCCAAGGAAGGGATTTGATGTGTATAAAATGAGACTGCAAAACGACGTTGTATTCTAGAATCATCAAAACGGCATGCCGCTTAATGACAAGAGTTTATGGGTAGAGGCAAATATCGGGTGGGTTTGGTGGGTTTTTGGGATTTTTTTTTTTACCCACTTGATCAAGTTCTAATAGGTGTGTTTGGTAGGTTAGTCATGTTGAATATTATAAAAAAGAAAAAATAAAGTGGCAATTTATCCTAAAATAAGAAATATATGAAAAAAAAATTAAAATTCATTACATATTAGTCATACACGAATACAACATTGTCCTATACGTCATAAATCAATATGAGATAAAAGATAGTTCAAATATATAAGTCATAAACTAACAAGTAAGCTACAATAAAAACTAAGACACCGTATTTCATTTTAGTCAATAAACATCGCTTGACAACTAACATGTGGTTTGCAGTCCCACTTTGTAAATATCAAATCCCTTCCTTCGCGAAAGCAAATTTGCTTTTTTAACCTCAAAACCCAGAAAGTACCTCCTTTACCTTCCCAGTCAATTGATCTTCAAAAGCCCTAATAACATCAGATTTTTTTATCTGTAATTTCCCAGCTCCCCTAAGGTTTCTTCAAACCTCTATCAACAATCTCCAACAATGGCCATGGCAGTTGTGTAATGAGAGGGGAGGCGCTGCTTCTCCCATTTTACCTCCTCGAGTCCTCTCGCCGCCATTCGGTCCTCTCTCATTCCTTCCACCGAGTATGATTTGTTTTTTCCTTTTTTCTCTCTCTTATTATTCAAAATCTATTTATTGTTTCTCTCTTGAAGTGGCCTATTCCCGTTAGCCTCTCTGTTTGGTTGCTGAGAAAACTTGAAAAAATTGAGAAGTGACCATTTCGATGGTGTATTGGCTTTCAATGCAGTCAACAGAGTTTTTTTTTTTAAGACTAAATTTTCTAATTTCGTAAAAATTTAAGAGAAGTGGAACAAATTTATTAGTTGCTAGAGTTATAAACTAGTTCTTTAACAGTCAAGGGCTCTTGTTGTTTGGGAACATTTCCCAAAAAAAATTGTATTTTTTTGGAACATTTGATTCAGGATTCTTAGGTTTTTTTTTTTTTAATGGAGTGAAGAGAATTAGTGGGTGAGAAAAGACATTGCCTCAAATTTGGGAAGTTCTGCTTATAACTAAATTATATATTGTGGAAAGTGGAAATTAGACGGCCAAAATGTAACCTGTTAGTTCTTGAACAAAAAGTGTATTCCATAACTTAAAACTTTTATAGTGTGTGGAACAGTGTCTTAAGCTTGAAGTACCATTTCAATGACTTTGCTTGGTTTACTCATTAGTCATTGCTCTTTTTTTTAACGTTAAATAGTATGTCAAGAAAATGTGGTTAAAAAAAGTTATTAGAAGAGCTATGCTC
Source organism: Artocarpus hirsutus (assembly GCA_946598075.1). Classification (NCBI taxonomy): domain Eukaryota; kingdom Viridiplantae; phylum Streptophyta; class Magnoliopsida; order Rosales; family Moraceae; genus Artocarpus; species Artocarpus hirsutus. The sequence continues at coordinate 31,428 of CAMOHE010052762.1, read as the reverse complement.
GATTTCTTTTTATTGAATGAAAAAAAAATGTGCTTGGTATGTCAAGAAAATAGTCTTTCTAGATGATGCGAAGTATGTTATGCTATGCTTGCATCTTGTGAATCTACAAGTGTTAGGGGAGGTATAACATTTAAAACCAAACCCGTCTGCTAAAGTTTAGGGAATTAGACGAACGAGTTCAATTTGAACCCACTTTAAAGTTTAAAACTGAACTTGTCTACTAATATATACAAGTGGGCGAGTTCAACCCGTTCATGGGCGGGTTGTTGACGTGGACCCACTTTTTTCAGGTGGGGTGGGCATAGGCTTGGGTCACCTGGGATGGTTTTTGTGCAGCCCTATGGGTTGCCAATCAGTGTTCAATGGGCAGAGAATGTTTTAAAAAATGGCAAAAATGAAAAAGAATAATTTCAAAATAACACCCGATGGTTGGGATGCGACACTATTTCCAGCTATTTTTTTCTTTTTTTTTATTAAGATCTTAATGGAAGGGGTTCTTAAGAGAGTTTTTTAATATATCAAGACAGCAAATTATCTTTCTCAAAGAGAGCGCCTTACCTGATGTAAATGAATTTAATTTGAAGGGCATTTATGAAATAATTCTAGTAGAAATACTCTAATTAGAACTATAGAAGTACATCCTTGTCAAAAAAAAAAAAAAAAAAAAAGTCTTTGTCACAAAGGACATGTTTGAAGGGTTCAGATATCTCGGTAAATGAATTAACATGTTTATGTTTAAAAAGTTTCACGTCACTTGTGATTTTTTTTTCTTTTCGTTTAATTAAGTGTCAATATTTCTCTTGCTTATTTATTTATTTTTCCCTAAAAATTTGAACTCTTTCCCTTGAACTTTCACTTTTTTATCGTACCAATATATTTAAGAGAATAGTTTAAACTAATGGTTTGAACTATTTTTGATTCAAAATATTGTAGTTGTTTTTTTTTTTTTTTTTTACTTTACATAGTAGTTACTGATAGCTTTATACTGTGATCGATTCAACTAGAGATTGCAAATCATTGTGCTGACGAGAGGGTAATTTTGGACTGTTTTATTAATTTTATTCGCTTTAATTATAATAAACATCACTTTAGTTATATAAACTTCGTGTAGTCGGAATGAATGAAGCCTTAGCAATGAACTTGTCCATCAAAATTCTCTCCTCTTTGTGAAGGAGCTATAATTACCCATCAAAACTAGTAAGAATGAAGTTCACCATTTTCGACTTGAATTTATCTCTTCTATATGGTGCTCACTCTCGTTGGAATAAAAGTGTTTTCTACGTTGGTGTGCAGTTTGCCTTGAACTTTGAAGTCCAATTTTTTTCATTTCATTCTAGGAAATTATCGAACAAGGACTATCCTTAGCAAAATTTCTTTGATTTATAACGAAGATCATTGTCTAATTTAGAGCCAGTTCACACGGGTTGAGCTTCGCAGAAGAAAAGTACTTGTAAATCAATATGTTATTAGACATATGGCTTAGAATTAGAGTATGGCTCAAATTTATAAATATTTTATAAATGGATCAAAATGATATTATTAAAATAATTAATATATACATTATGCAATAGAAAATGTCACATCATTGTAATAATTACTATAAAATTATGGATATTTTAAAATATTATAGAAATTGTTTGTAATTTTAATTTCACTTCAATAATTTGCCCGCATGGTGCAATCTTTTTATGTTATTATTTTCTAATCTGCATTTTTTTCCTCCCTTAAGCAATTGGTTTACTGAAATTAAGCTATCGGTTTACTAAAATTATATGTTTGTGTGAAGAACTTTCTTATTTTTCATCCTTTAAGAGATTGTTTTATTTTGATATAACATTTGAAATATTAAATATTTTTCAGTACTAATTATAGTATTGACAATGACAGTAGCATTTAGACGAGAGAGATGGCATAAGAATCAGTCAATGGTTAGCAAAATACGTTATTACAAAATTTCCTCACCCTCAAATATCATCGCTAGTTTATTATGTGTTGACAAACTCAACGGTGATCAATAGTTGTCACTGGTGTAAGTTGTGGGAGAGTAATTTACAAGATTATTATTGGCAATCTACGAAATATCTGCAGAATCAACAGCAGTCATCAGTCATCAGCGTTAGCCACCAGAGTAATCTACTGGCTCTAAGTGATCATCACATTAATAAATTCATTGTTTTGCATTAAGTAAACTATAATGTTGCATTTTAAATTATTTGTTTTTTTAAAAATATGTTTTGAATTTTTAATTTTGATAAAATGTATCATAAAATTTAAAATTATTGACAATTGAGGTCGAATACCTAATAAGCGTTAAAAATTATAGATGATTTTGGTCACAAAATTTACATTCAATTTTGTTAAATAGAAATTAAAAATGGCTATTGGCATCAATTGCCAATGATTTTAAAGTTGAGAACATATTTTACTAAGATTAAGGATTTCTGGTGCATAATACAAAAAAGCGAATAGTTCAGGATGTAGCAGTGTAATTTACTTTTTTACATTTGCATATCGTCAATTAGGATTAAAAGTTATATTTATTAACCATTATGCTAAATGTTATTTGCTACCACAAAAAATAGACTTTTTTAAAAGTAACCGTTAGATCTGATTAAATCACTTTTTTCTAGTAGATCTAACAATCAAGGGCGGAGCCATTGACGGATGAGAGTGGCAACCATTCCTAAACTTTTCTTCTTCTTTTTTTAATTTTGTATATAAAATTTTATAAAAACTTATGTTTTGTCGTCCTCTCCACAAAAAAAAAATGAAAAATGTACTAATCTTTATTTGTTACACTTTATTGGTTCAATCACGTCCTTGTCTTATGGCTAATTTTTTTGGCTCTGTTTCTGTCGACAACTGAAAGACCCACCCGAGAGATTGCCACTAAAAAAATTCACCACTTTTTTTTATGTAAAAATTCACAATTGGGCTATTCACTGAATTTTTCTAGGTTTTTTTGTTATTCGTTTTGCTTCTTCTGCTTGACGGCTCTATACTATGAGTTTATTCTTCTCAACGACCAAAGCTTGTACTTTGCTCTTCCGCACCAAATTTATAAGATGAAAACAAGTATGTCAATAACTGAAAGCGGTCAGAACATGGGGGTTATTTTGCTTTCATTTAAAACTTCAGTTATAATAACGTTTTAAGTTTAAGAACTGTAGTATGTGAGAGTTTTTACTCTGTAGTAATTTTTTGATTTTTCACTGTAGATGCTAAAAGATTTACACTGTTTATAGTTACAACTGCGTTAGAATTTAAGTTTCAAACACACCTTTTATGAGATGATTACTATTCCTTGGGACCTAAATCTATCCAAGCACTTTTTCCTTTTCTTTTCCCTTCTTTTTAGCACGAATGAAAAGAACTTCGAAATATTCCAACTATCAAAGTGCCTAGGACACTTGTAAAGTCCGTCTTCATTTTCTTTTTGATAATGAGACGGTAGAACAAAGCTAGAAGGAATAAACTCATCATATGTATATTTTCTCTTGGTGAGTTGGCAAGGGAGAAATGAGATACTGAGAATATGCTTTAATTCTTGATTATTTTCAGATTTCCTAAGTGATGTTCGAATGTGAAGCCATCATCACCACTGGTGGGGGTGTTTGCAATGGTTAAGATGTTTGTTTCTCCTTTCAGAATGAGTGCAAAATTTGATGCTATATAGCCTCATTTTGAGGTTCGTTACCAATCAATAAACTGTGAAGTATCATTTGGATCGTGGTCTGGTAGAAGTAAACTAAGTCCGTTGTTAAAATTGAGTTAGATTCTTTTTGTTCTCTTGATGGGTCTTTGGATTTCTATTATAAACAAAAAAGTCACAAAAGAGATGAAACTACAGATGTCAAATGTATTGGCCAAATGTATTGGCAAGTAGCGTTGTGCATGGTCCAATCTGGTCTTGAACCGTAAAGTTTTTGGGATCGGACCGTTTTGAGAGTTTGGGAAAATTTTTAGGACTTTTTAGCAAAAATATATCTCACCATTCACCAGCATTAATCAAAACCTCAATTGATAAAGAATATACAATTATAAACTAAAAAGCAAAACCCGAAGAGAGAATATACAATTACAAAAATTTCTATAGTAACTGCAAAAGTGTTAGAAGTATACGGTAAAAATTCAAAACACACACCACTTATCATGCTCAAATTTATATTATGAAATTAGGGTTTTTATCTCCTTAGTCGTTTTGTTTCTTTCGCCTAACAGCACTATACTCTATATATGTTTATTCTTCTCAAGAACAAAGCGTGTTCTTTGGTCTTCCGGACCCATTTATGATAGGGAATTACAAATATGTCAGTGACTAAAAGCAGGCAGAACGTGGGGGCACTTTATAAGGTAAGTACTATGGGACCAAAATCGATCCAAGTCCTTTTTCTTATTTCTTTTTAGCACCAACGAATTTTAGAACTTGAAAATAAAATATTCCAACAACCAGAGCGCCTATGACACATAAAACCCGTCCCCATTTTCCTTATGATAATGCAGACAATAGAATAAAGGTAGAAGGCATAAACGCACCACACTGTATTTTCTTTTGTTGAGTTTGAAAGAGAGATATGTCATTTTGAGAATATGCATTGGTTCTTCAAAATGATGATGATGATGATTATTATTATTATAAAGTTCGATGTTTGTGGTTCGGTTGAAGTAAAAGTAAGTTTTTTTTTTTTCCCGTAAAATTAGGTCAGACTTTTGTTATTCTCTTGGTGGATCTCTGATTTCTATTACAAATAAAGGGAATCGTGGAAAAGGCAACACCCTAGATGTCAAAATGGTTGGGCATATCAAGCCCAACCTATTAATCTTAGGTCCATTAGTACTTCCTGCAGTGTTCATATTGGTTCATTTAATAATCATGTCGAATCATGTTGTGCATGTTTATATTTAATGGCGTCAAGGCCCATAACTCATTTATATTCATGATATGCATTTAATGTGCATGTATTTTAATCGTACTCAATAGCAAATTTTTAAGAAAAATTCAAGTATGGAATACAATAAAAATGCCAATTTATAATAAAACAAATCGTAATACTAAAAAGATTCCTACAACATTGAAAATCCTAGCAGAAAAAATTTAAATCAGATAAAGTCATGGCAGGGAAAACTGCTCTATAAGTTTGATAAGAAAATTATATATATATATATATATATATATATATATGTATGTATATAAACACAAGTAATAAAAGTGTAATAGTGTCGTGTCATAACTTACTTCGTGCCTAAAAGCCATATCAAGTTTTAATGAACATTTTTGGCTGAGGTCTATTTAACAATCGTGTTGTATTTTGTTGAGCGGCTGTCGTAGGTTGATCATTTTGATACCTCTAGATAGCACCAACAATTTTTTTTGTTTTGAAAATAAAGTGAAGCCATTAATATTTATTTAATGAGTTAAACATCTAATTTACGATGTCTAGCAATTAGCAAATTAGCAATATTTTCCCAGACAATATTTTTCCAAAATATTGCAATTGTTGGTTTCTCTTCCTTTAAACAGAGATCATTTAAATGGCAGGTTAAACAAGAGCTTTGAAAATCGAGACTTTAATTGAGTATCTTTCACATCCTCAACTGAATGCTCAACACTTTGTAAGCTTTCTTTGGGACGTAAGCACACATACGTTGCATTAATGCATGGCAAAGAAGGGCCTAAAACAGCTCTGCCTTGTTGCTTACCTTTTTCCTTCTTCTTCTTTCAAGCATATCCTAGTTTGAAAAGATTGTCCTTTTTACTAGTACTAGATAAAAAGAGAAACAAAAAAACAAAGAACAAAAAACAACAGTTTCTCATCTTGCACAAGCCTTTGCAATGGGTATATGGATATTTTTATCACCTATGAAACTTGGAGTGATTGGCCTCTTTGGCCATGAGCGGGACCCAAAATACTAAATAATTTTGTTCTATAGATGGCCTATGGCACATGGGCAAAATAATGTGGCCCTGAAATTCTTATCTTATGTTTGTATGTGGCGGTGTGAATAGTCAGTACTATAATAACTAGATCAAGCAGATAGTAGGGTTAATCATGTGCGGTTATTACTCAAGTTTTTTTTTTTTTTTTTTTGGAGCATGTAGTACTCAAGATTCCACTGTAAACTTTTCTTTTTTTTGCATTTTCTCTTTCTTTGGTGTAAAGATTCTTTCTTTTATAGAGAGAAAATAAGTATTAAAAGGAAGTTTTCTTGGACCACATCATAGCAGGATAATCAATATATGCGGGGCATAAAGCATGTTGATCTCCAATTTCTCCTCCCACTCCTATGTTCCATTCATTTCCCTTAGAGGGATAAACCCATGTGAGCAATCATATAAAAAACTAATTTTCAGACTCGGAAGGGGTAGAGAGAGAGAGAGAGAGAGTATTGGGCAGTTGGTTTCTTCTTGAAGGAAAATGGGTTTTCATTGGAATTGATTGTTGACTTCGCGATGAAGTAAAAGTCCCAAGGGGAAATGAACGTATTAAATTTTTTTTTATTGTAATATTGATTTTGATAAAATATTAAAGCAATATAAAAAATATTGGTAAAAATATTAATATTAGAAACTTTTTTAGTGTATTTTGTATAAAATTTTGATACATATGGTAAAAATTTTGATCAAATTTCGATAATGTTAGAAATATAAAATTTAATAGATTTTTTTGTCTTAAATAATCTATTAGTATTTTATATTTTCACTAAATGAATATTTGTCTAATACAGTTAAGAATGTTAACATTAGACGAAGATAATATTTTCATGAGTCCACGATTAATGAATTTGGGATCTAATTATATTAACTCCTCCAATAAGACTTCTAATGCTTATTATCCATACAATCAAGACCTTAAAAACTATGATGAAGTTTATTATGTAAGTCATATTTATTGTATCTCAAAGTATTAGACATATATTTAACAAAAAATTTTGTAATTTCTATAATTTCTATGAAAATTTTCACTGATATTAATATTTTTCTCGAAATTTTTGTAAAATTAAAGTATTGATATTTCCACCTATACCGATATTTTCATCCTTAAGTGAAACTTAATAAGAGGCTTTCTATTATTGTTTTTTTTTTTTAATTTTTACTGTCAGAGAAGTTATGAACATCTAAAGAGGTTTCTAATAGGATGTTTAGAACTTTAGTTATAACCCATTAGTTACAACTGTAAATGATATAAAACTCTCAACAATTATAGTAAAGTAAAAAAATTGCTGCAGTGTAAAGCTCTCACATGTTATAATTATTAAATTTAAAACGTTAGTTACAGCTAAAGTTTAAAACTAGAGCTAAACTTATAGCATCAAGCTATTCTTTATACTATTGCTATGCATGCCAATCAAAATCTAAAAAGAAAAAAACAGCTTAAAAAATAACTTGCAATTTGATGGACCAAAGCTGTGCTTTACATATAAGGTATGTTCAGTAAAATTCTTAAAAAATAAAGATCAAGAAAAGGTAATAATTAAGGTACGTAAATTGGATAAGTTGCTAATGTTGTGACAACGAGACACGTCATAAGATTGGGCTAAAGAAATTTGTGTTTCGTGTTAAAAAATTATTCCGATGTGTATATATACACACCCACACATATATATTGTTGTGTATAATCTAGAGCAATAAAAACATGAATTCACACACATATATATTGTTGTGTATAATCTAGAGCAATAAAAACATGAATTCAAGTTAAGAACGTAAAAAAAACCCTTTGAAATGTCAACCAAAGTCAATTGGCTCAAAAATTCTTATCTGTTGTTTTGGTATTGTATGATGCAAATGACGCAAAACCAAAAGTCATATAAAATAGATGAAGGTTTTCATCGCGACATAGACATTCATTTCATTGCCTATGCCTTTCCTTTGAATGATTCTAATTGCTACTTTTCAGATATCTCTCATAATCTAGCAAAAATATTTTCCCCAACTGAACATGTCACGCCCCAAAATTAAGGGAGTGATGCGACAGATTAATTAGATTAAATAAAAATAAAATAAATTATGCAGAAACCACCATTTTAAAAAAATATTAAACATTAATTATAATAATAAGAAGTTGTTAAAATTCCTAATGATTATTTATAAAATGCGCGAAAGCGAGCACGTGAATGAGAAAAATATTAAATAAACAAACACCATTGGACCCCACCGGACTCACTTTAGAGTACACACATAATACTAAGAATATTAAATACATGACCACAGTCTAAAGAAAGTTAAATAAATTAAAACATTACATGCCTTGTTTATATATATACTAAGAAATAGTAACCTAACCATGCAGTTTCTTCCCAGTTCTTCAGTCCTCCCTATGTTGAGTTCCACCTAGAAGGGGGGAAAGTTTTTAAAACAAGAAAGATGTGAGCGAAAGACTCAGTAGGATTAAGTTCTCAAAAACTTTTTGAATTAAACACGTATATTCATAATTAAATAAAATCCAAAACACGGGACAGGTAAATAAACAGATAACAAAGTGAAACTGAATAATTCTTATTCATACCAATTAATTCTTTACTCATTCATAGATCGTCTCATTATATCATAGGCAAAGCCACATGAATCACCACCGAAGTGGCCTAGCTAGGTTTCGGATCTGCCCCTAAGGTCGTGCTTCCCACGACCCGATCTCTGTACATGGCATCATGCTCTATTTTATCATTCCGGATGGTACCAACTGACACATCCGGTGTCACTTCATGATTATGTCTCTTTTACCGAACATTCTCATTATATTCATTATGATCATTCATTATTTAACCAATAATGAAAAATATACAGTAAACCTCATTCATAGAAAACATTTAAGAAGCAAAAATTCTTTGTGGACAATCTCTTTTTAAAATCATGGCTACCAAAGAGAAGAGATAGAAATCCTACCTCGATATCTCGTAACAAAGTTCAATACTGCAGTCCTAATCGGCTATACGTTAGCTCTATAGAACCACGAACAACTTTAGATAGAAACTAAATTTATCAATTTCTAGCTTAAGGTATTATACATCCGTAAGCTAACCCATGGTGTTTTAGTATGCCTTTAGTGTTCACAAGATCATTTTATATGGTTAAAATCTTGATCTAGGTCTTAAACGGTGAAAACGGGCAAAAAAGGTCATTTTTCATAAGGTTCGATCGGCCTGCCAGAACCCCTGATTCAGCCTTCTGAACTCCACAGTTTGGCCTGCCGGCCAACTAGGACGGCTTGCCGAACTGGCCCAAGTTCGGCCTACTGACCAAATGAATCTGGCCTGCCGAACTAGAAAAATATGGGAGGGCCGAGACTTCGATTCTCAGCCTCCCCATGCCCAAAATCAAATCAAAGCCTGTTTTTTTCAAGTCCTAGAGCATATATAATGATCAGAGATGATAAACAAACACAATAGAACATATTTAAACACATTTAAACAAGATTCACATAGAAATTTTCAAGGAAATCTGAAAATAGAGAAAAAGAAAAAAACTTGATTTAATCCAAATTTCATGAAATCAAGCCTAGATTTTGGTTAATTCAGGTCCTACCGACTTATATTAGAAGTTTCTTAAGCTCAAGAAACTTCAATCACAACAATTTAAAGAAATTGAAAAATTTAGAACGAATTTTCAAAATTTGAAAAACAATAAAACTAACCTGGAATCGAAGCTTTAAAACGGTTTGTGGACGTCCAAATCGTGTTTCTCACCTCCCAATCCAGCTGAGAATCAAGCTTGAACTCATAAATTTGAATCAAAGTGAAGAGAGGGAGAGAGAGCAGCGTGAGGGAAAGAGAGAAAGAGAGAGAGAACCTAAGAGAGAGTAAGGGAGAGTGGAAGTGAGAGAGAATAAATAAAGAAGGGAAAGGTGGTTTATAGAGCAAAACCGTGTGCTCCGACACCCAGTTTGCGGTTGGGACGCATTGGCCATGTGACAAATTGTTTTGTTTCAAGGTTCAAAATAACATATAAAAATAATTAAAAATGGAACAATTTTGAAATACCATAAAATACTTAAATTAAGTTCAAATTTACATCAAAGCATACTAATCCACTATCTAAACACCAATTATATCTAATTAAATTTTCTGGGTGTTACAAAACAACAAAAAAAATATTATATATATATGTGTGGGGGAGATTTGGAAAAAAATAATTTGAATCCTACAAAACAATTGGAATCCTAAAAAGCACTTATAGAAGTAGACCAATAAGAGCCGTTTGATTGATTATCTTCTAGTTAGTATATTTTTGTCATTTATGTGCCGCCAGATAAACTTCTTTCGTTAGAGGTTCAGATAACCTTCCAGCCAAAGATCATATGCTTATATAGGGGCAACAAATTAGGAAAAAAAATTGCATCAAGAACAAAAATCCTTTACTATACATTTCTAGATTGACTGCTAGAGAGGTTAGTACTTTAAATAAATCATATATCTTGGTCATGCTTGTTTGAGGTGTAAGTTGTTATTATTCTCAATGGTAATTTTAATTATTTGCCCATGAGTTAAACATTCTTAACATTGTTTTAGATTAATTGCTTATTGTTAGTTGCAGTTTATTTTAATCTCATGTCACTTTCTCAATTTTGTGTCAATTGGATACACAACAAGTTATTTGGCTTTAGAACCATATGATAGTAATCTAGTGTTACACATTATGAATATAGCAGAATAATAGAATTACTTGTTGATTATATTATATTGTAATTACATGTTAATTATGAAAGTTCTAATTGTAATTAATCAATTATAATTTAATTGTTTCCAAAAAAATAAATCTAGTATCTAAATACAATATAAAAAATAAAATAATGGATTATCTACCGTGTGAGATATTAATAAGTTATTGCGCCTTTCAGTAAGGTGAGAAGTTTTATTTATCATATGTCTGTAGTGAACAAAATCTAATGATAAAACTTTTTGTAACTAAAAACGCTTTTAGTTAAAATGTTAATTAATTTGTAATAGCACCTATTTATGTTTTGCTTGATTTCATATCCTCTTTGCCATGGCAAAGGAGAACATTTTTTCCATAGAGAATTAAGACAAAGAACTTCTTACAAACACTATAACAACTGTAATAACCAACAACTTAGCAATATGGGACAGTAACAACTATAATAACCTAACAATTTAGCCATGTGGGACAAATTCAAAACACGCAACAAGTTATCTGAATTAAAATCAAATGTTTTATGAACACATTAGAACCTTAAAATTATTTATTAATCTTATGAAAGCTTATATTGTAATTGATTAAATACTAGAACCAAATTGCTTGTACCAAAAATAAAAAACTAGAAACCAGTTGCTTTGCCTAAAAAACAACTAGAAAATAAAACGATGGATTAAGTATTGTCTGAGATATGAAATAAGATGAGATATGAATAAGAAACTACGCTCTTTGGGGAAGGTGATATAAGTCTTGAAAACCTTCCAATTCGACATGTTTCATGTCGTTAGTTTGGCCATTGAACAAGTTTATTTATTGTTAAGTTTTTTCACAAAATGGTGTGGTTTCAATGATTAAGTTTTCAATGAATACTGTTACTATTAACCATTTGATTTAAATCTGATGACTGTAATTGTGGCGTCCGGCTTGGACGTACTCTCTCAAGCCTTCATAAGACCCACCTTTGCGGGGCCCCCGAACTTATGGCTCTTATTGGTAGACCATCCCTGTACCGCCCACTCATCCGTACTGTCCCCTCTAGGGCCCTCTGGCCCCTCAGGGTTTTTCTTTCGCGTCCCTCGGGATCGAACCTCAAACCTCCCTTAAGGTAAGAATTCATTTTTTGGTATTTCTTCTCCTGAATTCGGATGCCATATCTTTCTCTCCAAATTTCGTTTTGCTCTGAATTTTTAATATGTTATTCATGTATGTGTTATGTACTAACCTTCAAAATTTCACCTCAATTGAAATTTTCTACGCTGAGATATGATTTTTTTCTCTCCGCCCCTCATTGTTGATTTATGCTATACAGTAACTTTGTATTGTCTTTATGTTCCGACCCTTATATCTTTGCCTACAAATTTCTGTTTGCTTTGAAATTTTAATATGATTTTCATGAATATGCTATGTGATGTTGCTCCAAATTTCGTGCCATTAGGTGATATGTAGGCTAAGATATTAAATGTTTACACTCTACACCTTAGAATGAATTGTTGTTGATCAGTTGTGTTGCACAAATGTAAGGATGTTGTTCTTATTGCGAATGAAGGTTATTTTTTACAAAATTTGGTGAATATATTTATGTATATGTTAAATTATGGATTGAAAAATTTTAAGTGATGATTTGATTAATATTTTATGTGTAGTAAAATTTTCATTAAGACTAGGTTTTTAGAACTGTTTTATCAATGAATTGAGGGATTGTTGTTGGATAAAGTTTTTGAATGACTTAATAATTTTATTTGGTGATGAGAATTATTGTGCTACTGTAATTGTATATCAATATGATGTCATATGCATTTTGAGATCTAAATATATTTATTTTAATTGTTTGGCACTAATTATTGCATGTAACTCACTGTCCAAATTTTTTATAGCTATTTTTGTCTCTGCCTTCTAATGCACGGTTTGAGCTGTAAGGAATTTATTTATAGGTGATTTTTGGATATGTTGTAATTTTATATGTCTATTATACGTAGTATTTTTATGAAATTATTTTAAAATGTAGATAATTTATTATAAGAATGCAAGTATGGATTGCTCACTATTTTGTTATTGCTGGTAGTTTTGGAAGTGAATGTTATATGACTTATTTTAAATATTAAATTGAATTTTTATGACTAATGAAAAATCATGATAATATATTTATATGTTATCTTTATTCCTGCCATATATGGTGTTCTAATTATGTATGAATGTTAAGTTATTAAATTTTGAATTCTTGTAAGTCAGAAATGTAATTGTGTTGATAGTTTTATTTTAAACGTTTTAAAGTTAATGAAATATGTTGTAAATGTATGTTTTAAGAAATGAATGTGTATGTGATGTTATGTGAAATGAATGTTAAGTTGTGGTGATTAATTCATTGAAAATAAATGTTAATTGCCATTTTATGAATGTATGACATGAACACAATAAAAAGTAAGCACATCGAGACCACAGCGTCGTCACCTACAAGTTAAGGTTAAGTAAGCTTATTGATGTAAGTACATTCTCACATGCAACATGATGAATTTTATGAAAAGTATGAGTTTTATGAAAAGTTTGAAATCTATGTTCATGATGGTTTATGATGATTTCTCATGATGAGTTTTCATGAAGTACTATTATGAAATTTTTGAAAGCATGAAAGTTTATGCATGTTTTGATGATAATGTTTTTCAAAGCATTAAAGTGTATGTGTGTGTATATATATATATATATATATGTATCACCTAAATAAGTCTTACACACCCCAATGTTATGATAAGTTATGATATGATGAAATGTTAAGATGTCATGTTTGGTTTGGGATTAGTTACCCCTCTTCTCTCATGGCGGCGTGCCTATGATGATGATATTATGGTGCAATACTTGGGCCCTTAAGATAAAATGAATAAAGTTTTAATATGAACAATGTAATAAAAGATATGTTTATAAAAAAGTGCCTAGTGCACTATTATGATGATGATGATGATGATGTTCATAAAATGTTTTAAGTTGTGAGATTTAAATGTACTTACTAAGCATTAGCTTATTCAATTTTACATCATATTGCAGATAAAGGTAAGGGAGCTATGGATTAGGTGGATGACACTGACAGGCGTGTGAGCTAAGAATGATGAATTGCAAACGGAAGATGCCAAGAAAAGAAGTTTTAAAACTTTGGAACTACATTTATTTTTATGTTTTTATTTCGAAGTATGTTTATAGTTTCTGCACCTTGAAGTTTTTGGAACTTGTAAAAAAAAAATTAATTTTTAATTTTTAAGAGTTCAGCCTGCCGACCATTATTGGTCGGACTACCGATGCATGGATCGGTCTACCGATTATCCTGTACCGACCTGTTGATCTTATCGAATTTTGAAACCTATTTTGCAAAGCCTCGAGCGGCCTGTCGATGGTTGAATATCGGCTTGTCGATCGAGTCCAACCTGCCGAAGTATGTATGCAAATATTATTAATTTTTTTTAAAAAAAATCAATTAAAAATTAATTCAAATTACAATTGTTTTGGCATACTGTTTAAAAAAAATGAACAAGTAAATTATTATTATAAAAATGGATTAAGTTATTGTAAAATGATTAAGTTATTAAAAAAAAATATGCATGGATCCTAGGTATGTTTTCAAATTATGTTATAAAATAGTTTATCCTAGAATAAAATATGTAATGAATGAATGTAACGACATCTATGACGTCTGTAAAGGGGGCGTTATAGTAATGAAGCAAAAAACATCAAAAAAATTTATAATAATTAATTAGATTGAATCCTTATCGCTCCACATTATCAATTGTTGTTAAAATATATCTTTTTTTAAGACATATAGCTATTGAAAACAAGTCTACTTATATATATATATATATATATATATATTTTAAGGTGCTTAATTTAGCAAAATGCTTTCAATACCTTATTTGGAGATAGAGTAATTTTTTTTTTTTTTTTTTGCAACTTGGTACAGAAAAATTAGTGTTAGTGCCCAATCAGTTTACCTACATATAAGAATGACAAAACTTTTTGTAACTAAAAGCACTCTTAGTTAAAATGTAAATTAATTTGTGCTAGTACTTATTTATTAATTTATTTATTCTTTTGGATTCCTTACACTCTTTCCCATGGGAAAAGAGGACAATTTTTTCTCATTTGGTGGAGAATTAGAGACATGTTTTGTGACTTTTCACCTTTATTTCTTAAAAAAGTAAAAGTAAACAAAAAAGATGGAAAAATTAAAGCACAGCCCTATAAAGATCAAGATTCTTTTGTTTTCCTTTTCCACAATATCTTTCCTCTTAAATTAGAAAAGAGTGTTACAGGGTCCGTCTTTGGTTTTTGGTTTTTTGTAGAGGGCCATAATCAAAATTCCACCTTAAGACTCTCAAATTTGGAAAAATTATACAATTTTGTCTAAGAAACATCCAAAACAACAAATTTTTCTCATTTAAGAATGATCAAATTGCTAATTTCTAATATAGGATTGATATCAAGGAAGACTTGGCAATTCTAATTCTGCAAGTCTATAGCTACTGAAGTGCATCGACTCTTTTTTCTCCCCTTGAAACGACATTTCAAAGATTACAAATCCATATTCCACCACACGACATGAACTCAGTTGTCATTTACAGAAGGCTTTAGTGGGGCTAGGTGGGTCCCACGTATGAAAATTACCCTTACAGTGCGTCTTGCTGACCTCATGGTTAGTTACCCAATGAAGGGACGCCACATCATAAGTTGCAGATTCTCGTGAAATTTTGATACCCATGTTGTGTGTGGGCCCTGTCAATATCTGTCGTTCAATCCATCTCCTTAGAAATTTCGTGAGCCCCACCACTGACTAGGCTTCGTGTTTCTGGCTCGACCGCTCGAGCTAGGTGATCAAAACCTGGTTTACCTGGTCATTGACTAAACAACACAGTGGTTGCACGCCAGGGAGGCATCGGGGTAAAACTTGGGTGCGAAGACGTGCATTTGATTGCGGTGGAAATCGACTGGTAGGCTTAAACTGTTTGTTTTGAAGGAAAACTGTGTTTTTTTCAAAAAAAAAAAAAAAACCTATAGTAAACGACGACTATTTAAAAAATAGCTAGTTTAAAAGTCTACTTTATTGGTCATCAACCAAAGCACTGAGTTTGAGTTACGATTACTTTTAGGATTGTAACAAGATGGTTAGAACAATTGGTTAGAATTGATTTTATGTTGTAGTGGTAATTTTATTATTAATGTAATTTTATACTATTTATAATTAAGAAAATGGTCTGAACCATGATTGTCAAACACCCTATTAATTCTCCTCTTCTCAAAACGAAAAAAAAAAAAAAGCTACACATCTTTATATGTGTGCACATTAAAAAAAAAAGTAAGACCACTACAAAGAAAGATAATTATAATTTTTTAACACATCAATTTGGGTGTTTAGGAGTGGTTTAAACCATTGTACTACAATATTGTAATATATGAGAATTTTACTCTGTAGGACTTTTTGTTTTACAACACGTAGGAGTTTATATTATTTGCGCTTCAAACTTAGTGGTTTGAACTACTCTACCAAACGCTCTAAATATTAACATGAAAAATTTTTGAATTTTTATTTTCTACGATAGGTATTAAAAAAGTAAATTATTGGTAGGGATTTGTTTTTCAATCGAAATGTCGCATTATAAAGAAATATGGTGTTTGGCATTTTTAGTTTTAACCAAAACTTTTGGTTGCTATAATATAAATTTTTTTATGTACTACAATGTTAAAAAAATAAACTACAAAGTAAAGCTCTCATATGCTACAATGGTTTTAACCCATAGTTTAAACCAATGCTCCTAAATATCTTAGAAGCTTGATCAATCCAACAGTCAGAAACAAATCCTACCGGTTAGTGACCCAAAAATTCTTGGATTTGATTAAAAGAGGGTTCATGATAGAGCACATAGAACCTCCCTCACATGATTCTCCCACAACTTCATACTGTTTCCACGACAAGACGCAGATCTTCGTTTTCTGACAAAGAGCGTTCAAAAAGCTGTGGGAAGACCAGTGCTCAATCGGTTGGCTCGAGCCGACTCTATAAGCCGGCTCGGCTCAACAAATAAGAAATGAAAACTAATAGCTTGATTAATTAAATTAAATTAAAATAAATTAAACACGGCCTGTTTGTTTCGAGAACTCTTTGGATTCTTTGGACTTAAGTTTGATTCGAGTATTAAGAATCCTTTAGATACATGTTTGTTTCCCCCAAAATCTGAATCCTTTAAGTATCAAGAATCTAAGTTTTTAGAGTTCTGACTTCATCTAAACTTTTAATATTTGGATATCTCAGCTACACTAAAGCTAGAATTCTCTCTTATATTTGAAGAAAAAGTTCATAATTTATTTATTTGTTATCCAATTGAGATGGTTCTTTTTTCATTGTGTTTCTAATGAAGAAAGAAATAAATTAAGATCCATATTACATATTTTTTAGGATCATTAACATTAAGATTTTATTAGATTTGTTGATAAATCAAAAACTATTTTCACTACCTCTCTAAACAGAAATTCTAATTTTATTCTATACTCATATTAAAACTTAAATGCAAATCCAAACGTCAATTCGGATAACAATTCAAATTACTGACTCAAATCCTAATTCAAATTACATTAACTCAAATCAAATCACTAAATTAAACCGGTGTTTGGAAAGTTGTGGGAACCACTTTTACTGTAACATGTGAAAACTTTGCATATTATTATAGCATATGAGAGCTTTATATTGTTTTTATTGAGTTTGAACTAAAACGTGTGGTATTGCCAAACACACGCGGTTAGAATCTATCCTGAAAAAGCACAGGTCGTTACGAAAATCGACAGTTTTAATCAAAATAATCAAACTTTTTAATTATCGTGAAAAATAATTAATTTTTTTTCCTAATAATATAAATAGAAATCGAGAAAAAAGCCAGCCTGAAGAAGGTTCAGAGCTCACAAACTCTTTCTTCTTCTTCCCCTTCTCTATTCTTTCTCTCTCTAGTTGAGCTGAGCAAATCCCACATTTGCTGAGACAAATCTGAAGCTTCAACAAAAGAGAGATCGCGGCCGGGAGTTCCCGAGCTCGACAGAAGTGTTAATCGCCGGCGAGGTTTTCTTCGGCAATGTGTAACTTACGCGCTCTAAGTCGTACCAGCTCTTCTTCTTCTACTTCATGTGGCTCTGGTCTTGTCTCAGGGATCTGGTTCGAAGAGTCCATGGCAAACACTTAACGGTACTGGTTTTTCTTATTCTCTTTTCTGTTTTCTTTTGCTGTCTGTAGTTCTTGCTATGTTTGGCTTTTGCTGGTAGAGTTTTAGTTAAAGTTTTGTTTTATAGAGAGAGAGGGAGAGAGAGATTGTTTGGTTGCCGAGAAAATGGAGGAAAGAAGAAATGGAAGTTTGAGGCTAATGAACTTTGGTACTAATTGGCATTAGAATGAGCTGATTACGGTTGATTAGGCTCAGTGGATTGGACTCTTAAATATTATTGAAGATTGCCTTTTTTTTTTCAAATCTCTTGCATTTTTATCTGTAGATTAATGGAGAGTTTTCTTGTTGAAATTCTGTTTTGGTTGCTCAGAGAACCGTGAAAGATGGAGAAGATGAAAGTGACATTTGAGCTTTGTGTTACTTTTGGTTGAGCTGGAAAAGTTTTGCTCATTTTCCTTTTTCTTCGTAATGTTATGGCGACTCAGACATAGGAACTGTTGAAATCTATGGCTGTCTCGCTGGTTTTCTTTTCCTTTCTTATTTTTCTTTTTTCTTTTTTTTTTTTTTTTTTTTTTGTTTGAACTTCCTATTCATTTTAACCACCTAGCTGGGTCACTTCTCTTATTGATCAATGAAATGTTGGATAGGCTAATAGTCTATGCTGGAAGCAAAATCTTTTGTTTTGAAATGCTTAACATTAAAATCCGATTGGTGCTTGTGCTTCAAAAGTTGAAAATTATAAGGAACATTTGAGGGCTCTGAAAGTGAACTTGTTTCAGTGAGAGAAATTACATTTATTTTGGATACAATTAAATTTGTTGTATAAATTATAAATTTCAATAACTGGCAGTGTATTTGGCAGGCACTCTCTTTGACCATTTTCTTCATAAGGCCACAAGTTTCATTTTTTTTTTGGCAGGAGGTGCACCAAAGGCCGTAGCTTGTGGTGGATTTTCTGGGCTATTCCCAGATTCGAGTTATGCCTCCTACAGTTTAGCAATGTCAACAAGTTTAAGTGATTTGGTCTTATGGTGTAATATGCAACTAACAAAAGATTCCATAGGAATTTGCGCTCCAGATGTTAAGCTGTAGAATAGTACTGATATATCAGATGTCTTCAAAGAAAATAGGGAAAAGGAGTATGTTGTTAACGGGGTTGCCACAAGAGGATGGTTTTCCGTGGATTTCACTTCCAGCGAATTAAAAAATGTCTCCCGTAAGCAAACTACTTGAATTATTACTTTGTTTCTCTTGCCCTGTGGAAAACCTTCTGTTTTTCTGTTGCACCATAGAATCTTCCATATTTTATTACTTTGTTTCTCTTGCCCTGTGGAAAAAGTGTTGTTTTTCTGTTGCACCATAGAATCTTCAATATTTTTTAATGCTTCACAGGGACTTTTTTTTTTTTTTTTGTGGATAGATAAGGGTTAATGCTTCACAGGAGCTTTACGTACTTGAGATGTGTACTCTAAGAAAGAAAGAAAGAAAGAAAGTGAAGCGGCATTGGGATTGTATTTTTTAAAGTACCCTAAAACCGTTATTATTCTATATACTTGGTCAACACCTTTATGTATGTCGACGAAGTGGTTATTGTATCCATAGGTTTTAATTTTGAAAATTAAAAGTTACTGAAAAGTTTCTTTTAATTTTGATCATCTTTTCTTCTTCAGAAAAGAACACATTTAATAATCATGATTTTGCAATTAAGTGAGCGTCAAAGTGAGTCCTACTTTCTTTACCACTTGAATAGTACAAATTTCATGGATTGTCTAGCTTATATTAACTCTTACTGTTTTTTTGTATTGTCACCCTTACAGTTCGTCAAGGAATCTAGTCTCGCTCTAGTAAGTTTGATGGCAATTTGTTCCCAATTCTCACTCCTCAATATGTGGCTCAGGAATTTAAACCACCGGGCTTATGGTTGAACATTCAGGTATATGATAGAGCATGAATTTTTTCAACACTGCATCAGCTTTGTATGTCTGAACTTTACTTCGGTTTCTAGATTCTGGTTTACAATATTTTTTTGAACAAATTCATCTGTTCTAATACTTTGCAGTATGATGCATTCTTCACACAACACAAGTTGAGTATGAGAAACTTTGTGCTTAGTGTATCAAGAAAAGTAGTTGTCAGTTATATCTCATCACCAGAGGTGGCTTTCCTGAATGGTATTAAATCAAGATTCAACCCCAAGACAACAAAGCTGGTCTTTCGATTTCTGGGACAAGATGAGACTGAGCCCTCAACCAACTTGACATATGGTTCTCAATTGAAGAATCTTACGTTTATCAAGACATTTGCCTCAGGAATTCTCGTCCCTAAATATTACATATGGCCTGTAGATTCAAAAAGTTATCTGTTACCTCATACGTCTCTTGTCTCGGATGCTCACAAAGAAGGGTTAGAGGTATTTGGATCAGACTTCGTGAATGACTTTCCTTTGAGCTACAACTATAGTTATGATCCAGTAGCCGAGTACCTGAACTTCATTGACAACAGTGACTTCAGCGTTGATGGCGTGGTGTCTGATTTCCCAATGACTCCATCAGAGGCCATTGGTAATTTATCTTTGAAAAGCAACCAGTAGCTTGATTCTTTACACATATACTGTACTGGAAGAATCTAAGGAAATGATTTGGTAAAACCTTCCTTTCTTGTTGGCTATTGTTATCTACTTCTAGCTTCTAACATCTCTGTAACACTGCAGATTGTTTTGCTCACCTAGACAAAAATGCTACAGAAAAAGGTATAATACCATATTTCTCACTTGTTGAAGCTAGAATCCTGTATGCTAATATCTGTCTTTCAAAGTTTGGATTTATTTTTATTTTCTTGTTAACTTGTTTTTTTCATCTTGTCATTCTTCAGTTAAAACTTTGGTTATCTCAAAATTTGGAGCAAGCGGAGACTACCCTCGTTGTACTGACAAGGCATACATAAAAGCAATTGAAGATGGTGTGGACGTACTTGATTGTGTGGCGTCCGGCGCGGGCCCCACCTCAAGCCTCCATAGAACCCACCTTGCGGGGCCTTCGGACTTGTGGCTCTTATTGGTGAACCGTTCAGCTCAATTGGTACTTGAGATGAAAATTAGAACCTCTTAAGGGAGGTCTGAGGTTCGAACCTGAGGGACGCGAAAGAAATCCCTAAGGAGCCAGAGGGCCCCAGAGGCGACAGTACGGATGAGTGAGCGGCACGGGAACGGTTCACCAATAAGAGCCACAAGTACGAGGGCCCCGCAAGGTGGATCCTATGGAGGCTTGAGGTAGGGCCCGCGCCGGACGCCAAGTTCAAAATAATTCTTATTTGCTTATTGTAGGTGGTGTTGCGCTCGTGTACTATTGTCTTTGTCAGGAAATGGCTTTGCTTAAAATATTCATACAAGATACGTCACATTTTATTGAGACTAGGGATCAAATGAAACGCGTGTTTTTACTTATTTTATGTTTCAATATAGCTGTTATAGCAAGCCCCTATTCAGGATACACTCTGTTCGGGAATCCAAGGAACATGAACACCGGCAAGTTCATTACATTGTCTGACTTCTTGGACTTGACAAAGAACACAAGATCTCTTTCTGGCATCTTGATCAGCATCGATGTGAGTTTTTTCCTTGCCTACTTTCATATTTTTTGGGATGGGTGGTTTTCTAATATGATACTATAGCGGGGATATTGAATTAAGATCCGTCTGATCTCTTTGTTCTCTATCATAATATGACTTTCATGAATAATCTTATGTTAGGCCAGTTTAGGTCAACATCCTCTTTAGGTTGGCATATGCAAGCCTAGACATGCATATGGTCACAAATACGGGCTAGTCTTGTACAAACCTATCTTAAAAGGACTTTCATAGTAAATCTGTGCATTTTCATTCCTATACCAGCAAATAAATTATGTCGGTGCATGCAGAAAAGTTTTGAATTTTATAATGGATAACTACGGTACAAAGGGATCCTAATTAACATTCCCATATTGATGATGCTTTCTTTTATTTCATTTTTTTTTCAGCTTGTGGCCTATCTTGTGAAAGAACAGAGCTTAAGTGTTACCAATGCAGTCATAAGTGCCCTCAGCAAAGCTGGTTTTGACAATCAGACAGCCCCAAAAGTCCTGATTCAGTCTAGTAATAGTTCTGTTCTAATGAAATTCAAGGACAAAAATAATTATGAACTTGTATACAAAATTGATGAGGAAGTCCGCAGCATTGACGATGCTACCTTGAAGGAGATCTAGAGCTTTGCTGACTCCGTGGTTATTAACAAGGCCTCTGTCTTTCTGGATAACTTGTTATATTTGACGGGTTCAACGGATGTTGTACAAAAGGCACAATCATATAAACTTCCTGTGTACGTAGAAACCTTCAGCAATGAGTTTACATCCCAAGCATGGGACTTCTTCTCGGACGCAACTGTAGAGATCAATTCCTACATTACTGGAGCCAACATTAACGGTGTAATCACGGACTTCCCTAAGACAGCTGCCAGATACAAAAGTAAGTACATAGTTTTTACATCAATTTCTTTTTCTTCCTGTTGTTATAAGTTTGAATGATGCAATCTATGTTCAACCATCGCCTGCATTGTGGTTATTCAATTATTTTCTGATCCATGGGTATTGAAACTACCTTGCCTCATTCCAGTATCAAAATTTCTGAATCATCCTATGTTGCAAAAATTGGGGAAAAAATAACAATTCACCTGCTAGCGTATTTTATAATGATGCTGATATAAATTATGTCAATAGTAATATAAATTATGCTTACTGTAATATAATACTACGTGGCTAATATTATGCTTATTTCATTTGGCTTTTTGACACTGGAATTGCTGATGTAATAGTACAAACATTTCTTTCTGGAAAAAATTGCAAGATACAATATTCTTTGGCTTCGTACTCCTCTTTTTGTTTAGTATTTGGGGCTTTTTTAGGGGGAAATAGAGCCAACTGATGGTGCTTGAACCTAATGTAGGAAACCGATGTTTGGGTCTTGGCAGCAACACACCTAGTTACATGAGCCCCGTTCAGCCTGGGAGCCTAATGCAACTCATTACTGCTCCTTATATGCCACCAGCCGAGGCTCCAAACCCGATCCTGACGGAAGAGGATGTGTCGGAGCCACCTCTGCCTCCTGCATCACCGATTAGTACAACAGCTAGTCCGAATTCATCTAGCTCAGCTGGTCCAGCGCCATCCAACGCACAGCCTAAGATTGCCGCTTGCTACTTCCTGTCTACCCTTGCCATGTTCCTTACTGCTCTCGTTGTGTTCTGAAACGGTATCGTTTTCTACCTTTGTTCATCATTCAAGCATGTGTTTGCGATTATCATTGCCTGATTTTGGTGTAGTTTGGAGCCTTTTGTTGCCTGATTATAAGGCTAATCCATTTTTTTGGTCCTCCCTTTGCTTTATGTTGGTGATTTTTCCCCTCCTGTTGATGTTGTAGTTTTGTTCATTCTTCCGAAGTGTAATTTAGGGATATAAACTTCTGAGAGATACCTGTCAGATTTTAGTTGGCATTTTCGCCATCTTTTCGGCCGTTGTGTGTCATATTTATTATTATTCTTTAGTGTGTATTATATTATGAAAATCGGACGCGACGAAGCAACATTTCTCTTTACATTTCTTAGTGGTAAAATTTCTCTTGTTTTAATGTTCGTATAAACATGCCACTCGGGCGATTATTACTAGTGAGATCTTTTTGCGGTGAAATAGTGTGAGTTATGCATTGAGATTCAAATTACCTTTCTAAGTTTTAGCCTCTCAAATGTCAAATAGTATCTAATAAATCGTATTTTAACAACTCATTAAATGAACAAACATGAAAAGTTGATTAAAAATACATTTTAAATTTCTTAAATGAAGCGGCATGCTTTGGTAAACAAGTTTGGCTCAAAACGAATGTAACACTAATGGCATCCAAACTTTAGGGTCTTTTATTTTCTCCTTGAACTTTGAAAATCATCAGTTTATCTTTTGTACTTTTAAAATTTCTTATTTTACTCTTTGAATTTTAAAAATTATTATTTTGTCCTTAAACTTTAAAAGCTTCTTATTTTGTCTCCTATTTTTTGATTTTCCATTTAAATAGAAAGAATTAAGCTCACGTGATTCGCACATTGGTCGTCTGTAAGGGAAGAAATGAGATTTTATCACTTTTAGGTTTTGTTTCACGTATACATTCATTTAATGTTTTTTATCTGCTATCATTTAAAAAGGTTTGTATATACATTTCTTTTCAATATTTTTAGTCAATATCTCTACATCTTTAATGTGTAACTCATATTATTTAGTATTCAAATTCAGATATCGATGAACAATAGTGATTTATTAAATGAGTTATGCTTTAAAAATGAAAAAAAATGTATAGGCAAATTTTTCCTAAATGAGAGTTTAGATAAAAAAACAAAGGCGCCAAGTGAGAGTGTAAACATGAAACAAAATTTAAGAGTAATTAAATCTCATTTTTGTACTTATAGGTAACCCATGTGTAAATTATGTGGGCTTAATTCTGTTTATTTGAGTGAAAAATCGAAAGTTTAAGAGATAAAGTGAGGAGTTTTGAAAGTTCAGAGGGAAAATTGGTTATGTTTATTTGAGTAGTAGCTTGAAAGTTTAGAGATAAAGTGATGATTTTTAAAGTTTAAAGGTAAAATAGTGGTTTTTAAAATTCAAAGGTCAAAGTAAGTAACTTTAAAAGTTTTAGATAGTAAAGCGAAGAAGACCTTAAAATTTAAAAACCGTTGGTGTTAATA
>CAMOHE010052760.1:0-68436 GCA_946598075.1 Artocarpus hirsutus | reverse complement strand
AATACAAACACACAAAGAAACAAGGAAAAATACTTTACAGACCTTGTTATGAAGTGGAAGGATCTTGAGAATTTTGTGGTGGAAGTGGTGGTGGTTGTTGAAATTGCTGTTGTAGTTGATCATTTCTCTAACTAAAATTGGGATGGTTTCTCTATTGTGAATTGTATGTGTCAGAATGTGGGGATGGAAATGGCTTTCTAGGTGGATCCAATTGATTTGTGTAATTTATCTGTTCATAGGGCTCTTCCTTAAAACTTGGGCATTCATAAGTTGAGTGTCCTAGAGTTTGGCAAACACTACACAAAATTTCAATTTTGGGTTCTTGGACATTCCTACGTTCCATGGCTTTAATCTTTTTAGTCAAACATGCAATCCTAGCACTTAGATCATTTTCTTGACTAAGTTGATGGACACCTCTTTGAGCATTAGCAAGATTAGATCTAATTGAGCCTTCAAAATTACTATGTTGTCAGATTAAGAGTTATCAGCCAAATTATCAAGAAAATCTAACACGTTATCAGGTTTTTTATCAAGAAATTCCCCATTACACATTGTTTCAACAAATTGACGAGTTTTACGATTTAAGCCTTCATAAAAGAAACTAATATAACGCCATTTTTTAAAACCATGATATGGGCAAGAATTCAACAAATCCTTAAAATGTTCCCAACATTGAAAATAGACTTCCTTTGCATTTTGGGAAAAATTTTGAATTTGTTTCTTCAATGCATTGGTTTTATGTGTTGGAAAGAATTTTTTTAGAAATTTAGTTTGCATTTCTTGCCATGTGCCAATTGATCTTGGTTTTAAAGAAGTGAGCCAAGTTTTAGCTTTATCTTTTAGAGAAAAGGGAAAAAGCTTAAGCTTAACAACTTCATTTGAAACATTTTGATTAGTGAAAGTAGCACAAATGTCTTCAAACTCTCTAAGGTGCAAGTATGGATTCTCATATTCTAAACCACAAAAAGTTGGAAGTAAGTTAATCATGCCTGGCTTAAATCTAAAATTACGAGCATTAAGAGGAAAAATTAAACATGATGGAGCGGATTCACGAGGTAGTTGTAAATAATCACGCATTGATCGAACAACAGGATTAATGATTTGTTGATTTATCATGTTATCATTGTTAACACTTTCATCATCAGCCATTATATCCAATTGTGAGGATGCAACGGGTGGTCTAATGGGATCTAGATTTTTCCTAACTAGACGATACGATTTTGATGTACGAGACCAAGCACGCATGCAGATAATTACAAAAAGAAACAAAAAAATTTAGTCTACGTGAACAGTAATATGAATACTAACATGAAAACTACGTGAACGGAAACTTTTTTGCTTTTTGGCTTTTTTTTTTAATTATTGGTACCTACAAAAACACATAAATTAATAACAAAAATATTAATAGAAATATTAACAGGTTTGGGCGGTATAACCGTCCCTTTAATATAAAAAAAAATAAAAATAAAAAGTGCAGAAAAATAAAAAATTAGGTAGTTAACAAGTTAGAAGTTAGGTGCTAGATTAGATTAAAAAGTTAGTAGTGCAGGAAATATAAAATTTAGTGATAGTTAGAAAGTTAGATTAGATAGTTAGAATAAATATATATATATATATATATAAAAGTTAGAAAGTCAGAAGTTAATAAGTTAGCAATTAGAGAATTAGAAATATATATATAATATATAATATATATAATATGCTAATATATTGTCCTTATGTCTGTCTGTTCCCCGGCAACGACGTCAAAAACTTGTTCGGGTCTAAAAGTTTGTCCGATATAACCTCAAGTATAAGGTTGCCTAAGTAATAAATCTCGATGAGTCTGAGGTCGATCCCACAGGGAAAAGATATTGTAAAGGTTCAATATATTAGTTATATTATGTTTAGCTAAACAATCTGAAAATAAAAGTTAATTTTATTCACAATTTATTTACAATATTTACATTTTTTTATTTTTTTTTATAATTTTAACAACAAGAAATGTGGCTTAGATTTGAATAGTAAATGGAACTTTAATAAGCAAAATTTAACTTAGGAGATGAAACTTTAACAATAAGTACAATTAATTTTAAAGGTAACAATAATTTTAACAAACACCGAGGATTAAAGGTTTAATTCTGGCAATTACTTTAAATATGTTTTAGTTTTTCTAAACTTATTTATTAATATGGTTTAAGTATGCAATATGTCATCTTTTGTCTACAATAAATCAAGAGTTATCAAGTGTTCATTGTGCCAATTCATGTCTATAACGCATCAAAAACTTATGTTTAACAAATATGTATGTTTTCAAATTAACCTACTAAAATTACCGACAAAATTTACCGTTAAGTATTTACAATGCTATTTCATGTCTATGAATAATCAAAGTATTCTTAAGCATTATTCGTGCCATCCTATGTCTAAGATAAATCAAAACATAATTTTGTAAGAATTTTAGTTAAATTAACATGAAAATTATAAGTTTTCTAAAAATGATTTTTACATTATAACAACTTAGAAAACTTTTAAACACTAAAAATATTTACCTTAATTTTGCCAGAATATCCCCCTCTCTCCCCAGCAAAGTAGAATTTAGAAGGACATGATGAAAGTAGAAACACACATATTTTTACTAATCACAACTATTTTACAACATAAAAACTAGAATTATTTTACAAAATATAAAAACTAAAATTTAGAAGAAGACTAACCTAAGAAGAAGGAAGAAGAGAATTTTCTCCAAAGTAGAATGGTATGAATTACATGAAGAGAGGGGGGGTATTTGTAGTAGAAGCAAATCTACTATTTACAATATTTTTACATTTTTTATTTTTTTTTAATTATTTGTATTATTTTATTAAGATATTTTTAAGTAAATAATGATGTAGGACACAATTTAAATGATGGAGAATTTTTTGGAATAATTTATAATCAACCACTTCATTATTCCTTAACTAATTTTGATTTTTATTGATTTTTTTAATTTTTTTTCTTTTTTGGCTCTAGGATTAGGCTAGAGGATGCTTAAAAATCTGGGTAATCTAGTGTGACGCGGCATGCAGAATGGACGCACAACATCCCTTAGATAGCTGGCTTTGACTCACTAAACGGCACTGATTCGGTCAACTGAGCGAAGTCAACACATGCGACATTGACTCATTTCTGACTGCGAGATTAAGTCTTCGTAAGCTGATCCAACGGATGAGAACAAGACGCACGTATGCTGCCATACTACACTTGATCGACGAGGAGAAAACACGCGGACGGCTGAGATGCACTGATCTAAAGTTGATCCGATGGATAATATCGCACCACGTGTCAGATTTTGTTTAATTTTTATTTTTTTGATTTCTTGAGCATTTGAGGTCCGTTTCTGCCCGTTTTCGCGTCGTTTTGTTCTGTTTTTCTTCTAGATTTTAAATCTAAAATTCACAAACACACTAAAATTAATTTTTTTACAAACATAATATTTACAAAAATATTAAAAATATTTATTTTACATTCAAACACATAAAAATTACTAAAAAGACATAAAAATTTCTAAACTTAACAAACCTTAATAGATATAGACTCGGGATTATTTTTAGAAATTACTAGGGACATAATAGAATATATTTGCAGACTCAAAACTTATTTACAAACATTTTAAAACTCAAAATAAAATCACACAATATTATTTTTACGGTTTTTATTATTTACAAATTAAACATATATTTAACACATCGAAACGACTTTAAAAATTACTAAAAATATTATTTAACATAAAAATACAATAAAAACACATTTTTAAACACATTTTCACACTAAGACACTAAAACACTGTTTATCACTAAATTGCTATAATTGAAGAGTTTTTTGAGAAATATTAATTCAAAATGCTTGATTTTAACATTAAGAAAAGTGTATTTTCTAAGTCTCATCAAGGGACTACTTGGCATGGTCATTAAGAAGATGCTCGGCTCAAGGATATGAGAGCACCCCGAACAACAGTCAATTAATAAATTGGAGTGCAAGATTTATACAGATTAACCTATCCTATTGATTGTTAATTGTTTGGTAGGATGCTTAGACCAATCAAGGGAATTTGTTGGATACTATGAACCGCATAATATTTGCTACCCTATCGAGATGGCGTATTGATGTATTAAGTTGTGATATTTGAGGAATTATTCTTACCAGCAAAAGAGTTCTATATTTGCTTGTGGAACTCTATCATGCAATGGGCATATATGGTTGATGTGATTATTGAGAAGGCTAATAAAAGAGCAAATAGCATGATCTTGTTCTAATATGCATTGTGGTCGTTGCTCTTTGTTTTTATTAGCATCGAGCAATCCTTGTATCTATGTGTTCTTGACATTGAAAGGACAAATTGTCATGTATAAAGTGTATCTCTCAGGTTGAATCTCACAATTATGAAATTGTACTTGACCTCGAGAATAAACATGCTTTCTAAGCTTACTATTGTGTTGAGAAACTTTATGACAAGTAGGAATATTACAACAAGTATGGAGGCAATACCACTGCAAATTAATGGCTTTCAAAGAGAATGTTGTTGATTAGATGTATATATGTTGAGGCAGTGGAAGCAGTTTTTTCATATGTTTGATTTGTGTTGATGATAACTTTCTCATGCTTAATGATTCTGACCTATTATCCTAGAAGAATATATGTTGCTTAGTCACATTGTGTTGAGGATGTTAAAAAAGCTTGTTATGCTCTAGGCATTCAAGTTCTTCATAATAAAGCTAATTACTTCCCCATAATGTCTTAAAGTGCCTATATTGATCATATTTAGAAAAGGTTTAGTATGCATTCTTGTTCTCCAAGTTAATATCAATTTTCAAAGGTGACAAACTCTTAGAGGCCCAGTGGTTGTATGATGATAGTTAGGGAGATCAAATAGAATAGTCCCTTCTACATTTGTGTTTGGTAGCTTGAAATAAGCTCAAGTATGCACACGTCTTTAATTATATTTATTATTGAGATGCAGACAAGGTACTTCAGTAAATCATTCTTATTATTATTGGACTTTGAAAATGAACTAACACTCTTGTTAAAGTTGGATCTATGACACTGATTGTACCGTATAGATGCTAGAATATCGACTTTTAGATCTCTCTTGTAGAGGAGGACCTATTTTGTTTAGAAATGTCAAGTGGACGCTAATAGCTCTCTGGACCATAGATGCGAAGTATTGGTGTGTTATGTGATGTGGTCGTGGAACCTTGTTTCAACACAGAAATAGTTGACATCATTTTTTAACACTTAAAGGTGTTTTATGATAGTTCATCACTCTCTAACCCGGTGTGGCTTATCACTTTTGACTGGTAATCCGTGAACTACTATTTTTTCGTGATTTAAATAATTTTTAACCTTCCAATTGTTCTTATAGGCTCCTTACCAAAAAGTCTATTATCGTCATTTATAAATCCACAAAGGAAGCAAAACAATTTTTCAAATCATGATGTACTCTCTCTTAAGCTTATGTGCTCCTTTCCTCTACTTGAACTCTCTTCTGCTGAAAATTGCTGTTTTTCTTTAAGTTTTTTACGTAACAAACATGTGTATCGAGTATCGTCTCTTTATTCTCTAGTACAACAACACAAACCATGTGCAACCTCTAATTTATCTTCTTTAACCGCATTTGAAGCATTTTCAAAAGCTACTACATGCCCAGTAAGAGGTTAAACAGTCAATAATCTTATAGGCTGTTTGAAAGAATGGTTGGAACTAATCGTTTTAATTTGAGAATCGTAGCATGTGAGAACTTTATATTGTTTACATTTATAACTAATCACTAGAACTGTTCTTCAAAATGGCCTATTAAACTATAGCAACAGTTTTGCTACCTTACGACCTATACACGGATTTGTGAAAGACTATTCTCATATTTTCTTTTTTTTTCTTTTCCTCAAATAGTTTGATCTACATTTTATTTTAAAAATGTAGGCTACAACAATGCGTCTGAACAACGTGATATCCTTGGAAGTTGATCCAAGCGTAACTGCTGAGGTCAAAAAGACAGGTTTTATATCGTTTTTTAAAATAAAAGGTCACTTGAATGAGAAGGGCATCCATAGGGATTAGAATTTCATACATCCTTCAACAAGTCCTTTGATACTAAGAAGCCGAGTACAAGGTCACTCGAATGAGAAGGAATTGTACTGTTTCACGCATGAACTATTTTTTTTTTTTTTTTTCAATATACGTCTCATAATTTCAATTTTAGTAAAATGCATCCTAAACTTTAAAATTATTAAAAATTGAAGTTCAATGCACGTATTTTTTAAATGGTGACGAGACGGGTCCCACAAGAACTCGTCCCTAGTAGGTGGGGACCAACAATTGCTAACCGGTTTGTGGTCCGGAATCGGAATGGGGACAAAGGAATACTTCTTACGCCGCAACCCACCTTAGACATATTGTAGGAAAAAGAAATTATACATACTATCAAATGTTGAAATTTGTATTTAGCATTAATCTTAATTTTAATGATGTTATCTTTATATATTTGGTTGAAATTTGATATATATATTTTTTTTCGCGCAAACATTTAATATGACTGAATTTATAATAAATTTACTTTTGGTTTTAAAATTATTAAAATTTTCATCAGTAATGAATACGATGATAGGAATTGAGATGGATAGAAAGAAGATGTTCAATAGAGATTCTTGGACAGCACCCTCACAGAGATGGATGGATTAGGGGAAACGGAAAAGCATTTCCCTCCCCAACCCTACTCGCGTTGCCATCCGTAGTCGTCTTTATTAGGGTTTAATGCTAAAATTTTAATTTTTCGTGTTTCTTCAAATGCAAGATTGATAATAACTTGATGTCTAGATGTCGTCTGAGAATTTAGCAAATTAATGCTCTCACTGTCAAAACATTTTAGTGAATACAGCTTGTTGAAAAGGAAAGACAGAAAAATTCAGGTACTGACCAAACAACGAAAAAGAAAGAATTTCTTGTTTCCAAAAGATATATTTTGTTCCATGCTTCCTTTTCTTTTCTTTCTTGTCCTGTCATCTTTTCAAGAGTTAATGTTTGAGCGGAAGCATTTTTTCCCCCTGAAAAGATTTAACCAGTTTATACTTTTTTAATATTCATAAATTGAGTGGGAACATGGTGTGATATCTGCAGTTCATTTTCTTTCTTTTGCTTAAAAAAAAAATAAGAAAAAGAAAAACCTGTCAAGTAGAGTTCATATTTTTGGACTCGTCAAAAATAATAAATTTGAGTTGCTCTACTAGTGTGTGCATCCATCGAGCTGCGCAGGATCTCCCAAAGAGGCAAGAAAGAAGATTTTGTTCAATCAAAAAGAAAGAAGATTCTTTTAGACTGATTAAAATTTTAAACAACAAAACTCGGCTAGGCGCGAGAAAACTTTTTGTTTTGTGCTAAAAGGATATTTTATTTTTTCCTGTGAGCAGCATATTATCTATTCTTTCTAATTTAGGTTAAAAGCTGTAGAAGTCCCCAAATTTTTAACATGGTAATAATTTACTCTGTGAATTAATTTAATAGGCTAAAAAGTACCTGAACTTCTAATATAATGAAAAAAATGGTCTTTGAATCAACTTAATAGGCTAAAATAGTGATAGTTGATGCGGTGGCACTGTGTTGGTGTAGTGTCGTAGTGTAGCTAGTCGGATGGAGTAACTGGTGGGACAGCTATGAGTGGTTTTGTTGCAAACAAGGTATAGCAAGGGGGTGACATGAGGTCAATACTGTAAAATAGAGTGCCTAGAGTGAAGGGGTCACCGTAATATTTTTCATTCAAATTTTAACAGTGACTAACGTATAAAATTGATTTTGCTATTAAAAAATAATTCAGAGACTATTTTAGTCTATTCAATTAGTTCAAAGGCCAAATTGTTTGTATATTGTAAGTTTAGGTATTATTTTGGCTTATTAAATTAATTTTACGATTAAATTGTCACAATATTAAAAACTTAGGACCGTTAGAGTTATTAGCTCTTCTAATTTTAATGTTAATAGCATTAATGATTGGAGTAAATTGCTAAAATTTTCAAAGATAGGTAAAAGTTACCAAAAGTATGATTATGTGGAATAGACAATTTTTTCTACAGGAACATTATATTGATTTATTATTTTTAACAAAAATAATCACTCAATAATTCATCCTTTAAAAATTAGATTTCTTGAATTCATGGAATCTTTAATCTCTTAAAACTAGTTATTAGAACGCGTTGTGCGTGCGAATTTCTTGCATTATTACCATATGAGTGTCAAAAGATTTTTCTTAAAATTCAGTTTTACTCAGATATTATTCTCCCAATAGAAGGTAGTATAAGAAAATTCCAGTTGGGAAGGTCACTTAAAAAATATTTGAGAGGAACGTATGTAAGAGAAAATATTTTAACATGAACAAATTAGAAAAAATGATATTTATAAGATAAATAGTAGTTAAAAGTGCTATTGCGAAAAAAAAAATAATTGAGAACTAAAATGACAAATGCAAGGAAAATAAGGTGATTTTGAAGATACATAAGACGTTATGAGGAAGCAACAAAAAAGCATAAAGGTGATAACAAAAAAAATGAAGCATTGAAGATGCAAATTGAAAAAAGATGGAAAACAAAAAAATGAAGGGAAGACAAGCAAAAAAAAAAATAGAGAATGAAAAAAGTTTTTAAAAAAATGTGAGAAGTCAAAAAAAAAAAAAGATGAAAAAGGAAACAATAAAAAAGGAAAAAAAAACCCAAAAAATACGAAAGATGAAGGGTCATTTCTCAAAAAAAAAATACAAATAAAAATGGGAGGGGAAAGTTTCATTCCTCTACGTACTCGGCCCAAAATAAGGCTGAATTAATAGGTGCTAAGTGCCTTTTATGCATAGAAGATTTGAGTAAGGACATATGTGAGAGAAGGAACAAAATCTTATAAGGTGAATAGTAGTTCAAAATGCCATCGTGAGAAAAAAAAAATTGTAAGAAAGGAAGTACTAAGAAACCAAAATGTCAGAGGCAAGAAAATGAGGTGGATTTGAAAATATACATGATATTAGGGGAAAACAACAAAAAACGAGTACAAAGATAAGAACAAGAAAAAATGAAGCACTAAAAATGCAAATAAAAAAGGAAGTGAATAAAAAAGTATAAAGGTAAAAGAAGCAAAAAAAGTAAAAAGTAAAAAAGGTCAAAAAAAAAAAAGTGAGAAGCCACAAAAAATGATAAAGAAAAAAAGAAAAAAGGGGAAGGGGAAGGTGACGTTTTAGGCATTTCACAAAAAAAAAAAAAAAACAAAACAAAAAACAAAAAAACAAAAAAGAAGAAGAAGAAGAAGAAGAAGAAGAGGGGAAAAGCCCCCATCCACGTCTTAGGGCGTGGGTTAATGGCGCTTAGTGCCCTTTATAGTAGTACAAGTGGTAAGCACACGCATTGCGCATGCATTACTTACATTTATATTTTTTAACGTGAAGATCAAGTGTTTTTTTAAAACAATATTAATTATACTCATTTATTATTCTTTTAGTAGTTTAGTGAGAAGAAAAGGTTTGATAGAGCACATTTTAAAAACAAAAAAGTTGCCCCTAAAAAATTAAAGAAAAAAGTTTTTGGCAGCAAAATTATATAGTAAATTATATATTGTATACATAAAAAAGTATTTGAGATGATTATATGATGCAAATGTTTAGGCAAGAATACTTCTACCAAGAAATTGTACAAGGACAACAATTAGTTAGAGATAAACATTTACAAGAGCATAGTTGGGAAAAAAAAAGAGAAAAAAGAAAAAGGCAGGTAATCTTACATCTGAAAAAAAAAATCATTTTGATATAAGGTGATTTGGTAATCTTACATGTAGACAATAGCTAGCGCTAAATTCACATATGACTCTACAATAAAATGAAAAGAAATTCGGATCCTTCCACCCTCAAATTAAAAAAAAAAAAAAAAAAGAGTAGATTAAAGAGGAAAAGTTGCCTAAAAATGAGACCTGAAAGTCACATTTCATAAACTAATAGTACAAAGGATGTAAAAGAATAGGCAATAAGAATAACTTTAAAAAAGTATTTTGATTATACACATTATTTTTCTTAAATAAATCTTAAAAAATAAAATATTAGAGTGAAAACAACATAAAAAGTACAAAGGCGAAAACGAACAAAAATGAAACATTAAAAATGCAAATAAAAAGGGAGGGATGCCAAAAAAAAACGGAGAAAAACAAAAAAAAATGATTGAAAAGGAAAAAAAATAAAAAGGGTGAAAAAGGAAAAAACTAAAAAAATAAAAAAAAAGAAATTGGCAACAAAACGTTCCCTCAAAATACAATGTATGATTTCTTGATAACCTTAAAATATGAGGTATGAAAATGAAAACATCCCAAAAAGAGGGGATATGATGAAGCAAAAAAAAAAAGAGAATAAGTATGAGGGAAATTGAGGGAACGATACCTGTTGTATGTTGGGAGAACACCAAACGTGGTTTTCTCCCTTTTACATATTACATATTACGTGTGTGTATATATATTAGTATAATATAGAGTATATATAGATATAGATTCTAGAGACTAACAAAAGTTCCCTGGCTTGGGATGGTTCGTCTGCCAGTCAAGTTGAGTGGACTATGACATCAAGTGAAGAAATATACCAAAAGTTCCCTGGCTTGGGATGGTTTGTCTGCCAGTCAAGTTGAATGGACTATGATATCAAGTGAAGAAATATACCACAAAGGAGTTGGTTTGATTAATGACATACCAATGGGTTATCTCCATACATATAACATCTTGAGAAAATTTCATAATAGTGAGTCTGTTTTTGAAACTGCTCCTTATTTGTGCCTTTACATAGCTCTCATTTTCCTTTTTTTTAATTTTTTAACTATAATTACACATTTATTATTTTGTCTATTATTTTATCTAATCATCTAAATACTAAATCAAATCCTAAATCAAATCAAATTTCTCACTCTCCTCTTTGTACGCCTCTCTCTGTATTCTCTCTATCTCCCTCATCGACTTCCCTTTCTCTATCTCCCCTTGTCGCCTCTGTCTTTCTCTCTGTACTATCTCCCTATCACCTATGCCTCCTCCTCTCTTCTCCCTTTCTGCAACAATGATGATGAAGGCCTAGGGTTCACGATCATCATCGGCATGCCATCATCTCTTCCCATGCCATCCACGATTGAGCCACACAAGATCATTTTCTAGACCCGTTGCATGGTAAAATTGGCGTCATGTGTTTTGGTCATCGGTCTAAGACATGATGATGAGGCGGTCGTTGGGGTTCTCCAGATTGTCTTGGAGAGGAGTTTTCAATTTAGACCATGTACCACAATCTCACTAGCACATGTTGGACCATGCTTCCATCGTCACAACTTTTGCATCCCCGCAAGATTTTTGATGGTCGAATTGCCTTCACCAACGGATCTTGCAACAATGTTGAAGTTGAACCTAGATCTTGAGTTTACCTAGTATTGTAACCTCATCGTTGTGAGTTGGAGATTTTTTTTTTTTTTTGAATATAGACATGCTTTTTTTGTTTTGATTTGAAATTTGTTTTTAGATCTAGTTGTATGATTTGTAGATCTAATTATGGAGATTATTATTGGGATTTGTTTTTGAATGCAGTTCTTTGGTTGGTTTGTAGATATAGTTTCTTGTTGTTTTTTTCCTATTGAAATGACTTATTGCTTTGGAACTTGGTGGGTTTCGCACCATCTTGCACCTAGCAGATTTAGCACCAATACCAGGTGGCTTCCACTCTGGAACTTGGTGAGTTCTACAATTGAACCTAAAAGGTTCCGCCCTAGAACCTAACAAGTTCCACGTCGCCGTACTGAGTAGTTTACCACACGAGCGAGTGAGAATGAAGGGTAATTTTAACTTTTAATAAATCATATTTTTTAATTAAACAAGAATCGTAACTTGGACTTTTAATAAATTATATTTGTTAACTAAAGAGAAAAGGCCTTTTAACAAGGCAGTTGTTGGGGTACAATTGGTTAGGCCCAAATTGCCCGTAGGCTAAGAACGATGGCCCACAATTACAAATAGAACTAGTCGAGTGGAGCGAAGCAACCCAAGATCTGTTTTCAAAGTGTAAATCGAGTCGAGGCTTCATCTTATTCAATCAGTTCGATCTTGCATGATCTTCATGTGTATAGGCTCATCAGCTGAAGGTAATCCAGATGCGTTTCTAAGTGTTAGATCGTCTGGACCGATCACCATGAGTTAACAATTATCAGCATGAACTGGTGGTTACTTACACATCTAATCATGAACTGGAACGTGGGGAAACACGATTCTTGCAGCATATTGTAACGCCCCAAAATTAATTAAGTATTATTAGTTTGTAAAATGGTGGAGTCATGTGCCATAAAGAATATTTTAAACTTTATTTGATCATTTTGTGGAATTTTTAAATTAATGAAATTTTTTATTATTTTAATGATTTTTAGTTACTCTTAATTATTTTTTTTTGTTATTTTAAATTTTAAAACAAAATAATTTGTCAAATGCCAACCATGTCCTTTTTCAAAACCGTGGGTGGTACATGGTTTCTTTTGTTGGCTTTGCTTCACTCTCTCTTTGTTTATTTAAACTCTCTCTGTCTCCCTCTTTCTTTCTAATGTTCACTCTCTCGCTCCCTTTCTCACCTGTCTCTTTCTTCTATCTGGCTCTCTCCCTCTCTCAATTTCTCTCAAAATTTTTGAATAAAAAATCATGCCCAAGCTCGGGTCTAGCAAATTGGAGGCTCGAGGATATGATTGAGCAACCAAAAGCATGATTTAAAGCTTCAATTCAAGGTTAGTTTTTAAATTTCAAAACTTTTTCAATTTTTCAATTATCTTAATATTTTAGCATCTAAGCTTATTTAAGTTTAGAGAACGCTTGATCTAAGTTAGAGAAACTTAAAGCAACTAGAATCTAAGTTTTATTTGATCAAAAACAGAT
This sequence comes from Artocarpus hirsutus, assembly GCA_946598075.1. NCBI lineage: Eukaryota > Viridiplantae > Streptophyta > Magnoliopsida > Rosales > Moraceae > Artocarpus > Artocarpus hirsutus. Next base: position 55,524 of record CAMOHE010052760.1, on the reverse strand, counting down.
TTGAATAGAGATTTTTTATTTTTCTCTATTTTAGGATTAATTCAAAATTTTTGCACAAGTCTTGTTTAAATTGGTTCAAAAGAGTTTTATAATGCTTTTATATCATTTAGATATGATTCTCATGTCTGAGAATTGATAAAAACAGGTTAGAATGAAGATTTGGGCTCGGGAGGTCGAGAACCCATGTTGAAAAATTATGGAATTTTTCCAGTTTGGTAGGCCGGATTCATTCGTTCAACAGGCCAAACCTAGAAAAGTTTGGCCGACCAGACCTGGACTTCCGGTAGGCCGAACTACACTGTTCGACAGACTGAACCAAGGTGTCTGGTAGGCCGACCAGTATGGTGAAATTTTGTGATTTTTCATTCGTTTTCACCATTTTGAACCTTGATTTAGATTTTAACAATATAATATGATTTTATAAACTCAAATGGCACACTAGGACACCATGAGACAATTTGATGACATAGGATTTTTTAAGCTAGATACTGATAGACTCGGTTTATATATTTAAGGTTGTCCATAGTTTCGCGAAGCTAACGTGTGGTGAACCAAGATTACGGTGCAGGACACTGGCACAAGTATTGAAATAGGACTCCTATTCCCTTCTTTGGTAGCTAGGTTTTAATGAATTTGGCCTTACAGGATTCTTCCAAAATATATTTTCAATAAATGATATAACATTTTGAATGTTTTCAAAAGAGGGCTTCTAGCCCTAATATGATTTCTTTCAAAATGATCTTTTACAAAATGATTTCCTTCAAAGTGATTTCTTCTGAAATGATTTCATTTAAAACGAATTTCAAGGAACGGTTTAGAAGAATTTCTTAACAATATTTATTATTTGTCGAGAAATGAATGCTCATAATGAATCAAATAATGCATGTAATTAAGAACACTCGGTAAATGGGTTTTAAATAATAATAGAAATATATATATGCGGGCATGATGCCATATCAGAGATCGGGTCATGTAGAGTGCAAACTTGGGGGCAGGTCCCGAAACTTAACTAGGCCACTACAGTGGTGTTATACATATGGTTTGCTTAAGAAAAGAGAATGATATTCTTTCCAATCGACCAATATATGGTTTTAGTAAGATTAATTTTTATTGAATTTTTATTTACTTATTTATTTATTTATGTCCATTTTCTATTTACTTTCTTGAATGATGAAATTTTCTTTAAAACTACATGTTTCAAAATATAGTCCTACTGAGCCTTTCGCTCACATTTTTCTTGTTTTTGAAACCTTCCCCTTCTAAGTGGATACCAGCTTAGGATCGAAGAAGAGCCCACTACCCGGACTCGCGAACAATGAAGGGTCTTGAGTAGGTTAGTAGTTGTAGTAATTCAAGGCATGTATCATTTAAATTTTATTTTTCATGTTGGACTGTACCTGTAATAATTTATTGTCGGTACTATGTGTGTGCACATGTTGTGGGCTGGTGGGATCTAACACGTACCCTTCTTGCCCTTTTTAATATTTTATTTCATATCATTTCTACCTTATTTGTTAAATTATTATAGATGTTTAATTAAAAAAAAGATTATAAATTATCATGTTTTTCACAATTAATTAAATTCTTAAACTTATATTTCTATCTAAATTTCTTCTCATTTAACTTAATCAATCTCTCACATCACCTCCCGCACTTCGGGGCATGACACATATTACAGATCGCCACGTGTTTTACTATTATGGTTACCCACAATGCATCACTTCACTCTGTCAGATGGTTGGAGGTGATGACTCATCCCTGTTCTATATAAAGGGATAGCTTCTTTATTGTGAGGGACATAGAAAAATATACAAAAACTCTGCCAAATTGAATTCTCATATTTTCTTTATGCTCTCGTGTAATCTGTGCCTAGAAATCATATTATAGTACAATGGACGTAGCTCTTTAATAGAGTGAACCATTCTAAGTTCTGCGTGTGGTATTTTATTTTTACAGTATTTTTTTATTATTTCCATTGCAGTTTGATCTTACACCTTCGTTTTAGAGCTAATAGGTCCAATTAACGAAGATTTGAGAGCCTAAGTTTCTTAAATAAAACATAAACAATCTGAATTAATATTTTTATATTTGATTGTAAATAAACCGTGTGTAGTCTTAAAAAGCGGGACATTTTTTTTACTTTTCTCTAATCTTTGTTATTTTTCTACCAATTCTGAACCCAACCATAAACTGCGTTGTTGTTATATCTTGTTATCAACGCTGAAATATAATTATATGCAATATATATATAGCTTAAATTTTCACTGTGTCCGAGTTAAATTACGTGACTAGTTCATATGTTTCGTTCCTTACAAGTTTTGTACCAGTATTGATGATTAGTTTTACAAAAATTTACGCCTATCCTTAACTATAAAACAAGAGCTTATAGCTCTGTTCATTCATGGTCGTATTTTATGCACCATTTTGGTGCTTTGCAGTTTTTTTTTTTTTTTTTTCGGTGCTTTGCCACTTTCTTCTGTCTTTTATTCTTGTTATTTTTTTTTCTTTACCTTTCATCATTTTTTAACCTTTCTTCCACTAATTTTCTTTTTCGCCACTTTTTTCATTTGTTTATCACAATCATTTATCCTTAAACCAGATTGAGCACTTTTTCATGGGAGAAGAAGGAACTACCATATTTAAGTTGTGTAACAAAAACATAGTAGAGTTTTTTAGGTAGAAAAACATAGCATAGTTTATTTCAAAATTCTGAAAAATGATCTCTTTACATCCAAATCCCTAAATTTTTCCCCTGCCACCAAATCCCCAATCACTCAGGACATCAACTTTGTCATCCGTCATCAAGATTGCCCTTATCTCTCCGCTCTATCTTCATAAGATTGCAATGTTGCTACAGACCATAGTCATCTTCATTGCAAGGCCGAGCCACGATGAAGATCATGGCCCTTGCAATGAATACCATCAACTCATGCGACCATCAATGAAGCCTTGCACGCATGCGACGCTGAAGGTTTCTTCAAGGCTGCGAAATAGGTCGACGACTCACATGAAGGCAGGAGGTTTCTACGTGCCATTGAAGAACCCTTGTGAAGATTACGGCATTGCAGGAAGCTATGGGATCAAGATGCTCATCAAGAACATGCCGACGCTTGTGCACGCACTCACTGCCTCGACTTTTTCATCTGGTCGTGAAGTCATCATTGTTGAAAAGAGGAAGCAAAGAGGAGAGAGATATGGTTTTCAAATTTGTGGTTATAATTAGGGTAGATTAAGGTTTAATTTAGGGCTTAGGGATAAAAACTTAGGGCTGATTGAATTTGGAGTAAAATTGAAAAACTACATGCTCAAAACTTTTAAAAAATTTGAAAAATAATATTTCCTATAAATTGTATTGCGTTTATCCTTTTTTTTTTTCACTTTTTTTTTACCACCATCTCTTACAAAAAGGAGTTTTTACCTTTTGTTTTATTGCTTTTTGGTGTTTTACCTTTTCTCTATTTTCTTCCTTTTTGGTGATTTACATTCTTTACTTCTTTTCTTCTTTGGCGTTTTACTTTTTTTTTTTCCTTTTTTACTCTATTAGTCTACCCGTTTCTTACCCACAATATTCTCATACCTGTTGCTTTCCTCTTTTATTTCCTACTAATTTCAACTTTGTTGTGGCTCTCTCATGGCGGGCTTTACACATAGATGGTGCGGACTTCGTGGCCTCCTTTTATTGGCTAGAGAGTCTTGCTTGTCAGGAATTGAGGTGGCAGCACATCGGGTGATGAGCGCCGATAATTCTGTAATGGTTGTTTCAGCATTGGGAGTGACTTAAATATGCTTCTAGGCTCACTTGGTAATGGTCCTAGCTGGGTTACGGCTAGACTTGAGTGACCTCGATGATGGTTGCATCTGAGGGAAAGACCCATTACGATTCCAGAGCTGTCAAAGATGAGTACTTCACTAAAGACGATCTCCAAGCGTGCGAGCAATGTGGAAGAAAAAAGTGAGCGGTTGTGGAGGATTTTTCGATGCCTTTGGTAGTGAAAGTATGCCCATTAGGTGGGATGAGGTGTCTGAATGAACTAATGAATTCTAGTGGTCCTTAGGGTGATATAGCTTCTAGAGAGAAAGTGAGTATTGCCTTTGTCAAGTAGGGTAGTTTAACAATTAGAGAGAGAAAGTTTAGAGTGAGAAAGATGGTGGCCTGTTAATGGAGGCTTGGTCTTCCTTGTTCATGGGGTTCATTTGGGTCCTAAAAGGACATGGTCTTAATTGAGATTCATGGCATTTTTGATTTCAAGAAGGGAGTGTTTGTAACTTGGTTCTCTTTGGAACTCACTAAAAGATATAGAACTTTGAGTATTTCGGCGAATAAGGATGAATGGTTTGGGGTTGTGAGGTCATCTTTCCTTAATGTTTGTGGTTAGTAATGGTGTTTACGATCGCTTTTGGACAATTTGGTGGTGGTTGAGACAACGATGTGATGGTTAGAGCTCAATGGAAGAGTTGGCTATGGAGTTTTTGTGGTGGAGAAGTGGTGGAGATGAAGAGAAAGAATGGTCATTTTGTAGCTTAAGGTATTTAGTCTTGGTTTAGTTTTGGTTAGGTGAGTTGTATAGGTTGCATTAGCCTCTTTTGAGGGTGGGAAGGTGGCTATTTATAAGAGAAAATAGGGTTTAATTTGGTTGAAAGTCTTACATTTTGTGTACTTTCTTAGGGGGCTTCCAGGCTTGGTCCTAGATGAGAGACTATAAGATGAAACTTCCCATTGCAAGAGGATTTCCCTCCAGATTTTATATTTTGAGCTTCAACATACCATTGGGTAGGGGTGGCAAAACAGGTTGACGGGTAAGGTTGGATTTAATTTTTACAAAAATTAGGTCGACTCTAACCCAACCCATGACACAAATGGGTTGAGAATTCTCAACCCTAACACGACCCGTTTTGATACGGGTTGACATGAACATGACTTGTGTCAACCCGTTCCTTATGCACAGTGTCAAAAAATAATAACCCGTGACTCGTTTTTGACCCGTAACTCGATTGTGACCCGCAACCTGCCTATGACCCGACTACATTAATATATACAATATTAAAAAAACCATAAAATTAGAAGAGTTTCATACCACTTCAACAAGAAAATGAGTAATAAGAGAGGTAGGGTTTGATCTTTTAAGGGCTTATATTATATATGAAATAATAATAATTTTTTTAAACTTAATTAATTAAATACAGATCAGAAACGGGTCATTTTAGTGTCAAATGGGTTGACCCAAACACAACTTATTTTTTAACGGGTCAGTTTCAGGTCGACACTAAAATGACCTGTGGTCAAATTTTCTGACACTAACCCGCAAAAAAACGTGTCAGATTCGTGTCGTGTTGTTGTGTCATAGCCCATATTGCCGGCCCTACCATTGGGTTATCATGAACCTTAATTCTTAGCCAGCCTACGAAGCCCACTTCAGGTGGCCTACTATAGAAGGATCCAAAAGATAGAGGCGTGTCTTGCCATTTATGGTAAGGGTTAGATCTTGGAATTGGATCCCCCATTGACTTGCATTGTTAATAAAGGTGATTTGTCTCTAATGGTAGGAGGTCAGATGCCCCTTTAGCTAGGCACTCTTGGGTGGATTGCTATGCTAACCTGGCAGGTGGATTAACAGACTAGTATGTTAGGTGGTTTGAATAGGTAGGTACGTCAGGTGAGCTGAATTGGCTTTTCCTAATATTGGGTGAGGGCCTTCAAATGGGTTTTCTAGGCTTTCTTTTATTCTCATTTCCTCCATGCCTATTTTATTCTAATTTTAATTAGACTTAAAATCTCTTAAAAGGGTTAAAAAGTCTAAATGGACCAAACAAAATGGGCTCCTTCACATTTCTTGGCCTTTCAAACCACAACCCAGTTAAAGAACCCAGTCTCATGGCTTGCATCCAAGTACCATACTTTAGGACATATCACAAGATATAATTTGGGTTTATGCTTTGCAAAAAATGGGTATCAATATTAGACCCTTGATTGTGCAACTTGTGTAGTGTAGTAAGATAGTTTGGACAATAAAATCCCAAATCTCTAGAGTGTCTTTAATCATTATCATTGTGAAATTCCATCTACAACAAAAAATGTTAGTAAAATATCCTACCCACAGATCGGTTACCATAGGAAGTGTTGACTGCCTCAAGTAAAATTTGATTTCTAGTTTCTTCATCGGGTAAGCTTCCTGTTAGACTATACTCCATGTTGGGAATGGGAATGGAGCACCCTCAAGAATGGTCTAAATTAGAACATATCTTTGTGCCATAAGCTATCCATTTGGATAAAACCTGTGTCAATTGTAATTGGCTACATGTGAAAAACCTTTCAGTCCATGCGTGGCCTATCACATCTACACCTGTCATGAGATGCCGTTTTTCCTAGGCCAAGGGCTCTAAAGGTCACTTTTTTTTTCCAACAGGTGTGTCATTTCCCCTTTCTCTCTCCTCTTTCTTATTTTCAAATATAATGTAATGTCTGTTAGACATGTATGCTTTAAGGAGTAAAAATGTAATATATTTTTAGAGACATTTTTATCAATAAAGAATTTATTCATTATACCAAATCTTGTCCTCTTTACATTTATATTTGTTGAATGTATGTTAAGCAAACAAAAGTCTGAGACTGTCAGTCTAAACCTTTAAGAATTGGGCATATGATGGACAGATTATGCGAAAGACATGATTCTTAAAGTGACAGTCTAAATCACAAGATCCACAATTAAGGGAATAAAGTTGGGTACTTTATTCATATAAAGATTGCTATGTTGTCTATATTCCTATTGGAAGAAGGTTTGTCTTGGCCATCAGAGGTGGACACCATGAATAGAAACATTGGCACGTTGTCATAGGTGACGGTGTGTTAGATCGGGACATAAAGTGAATTAATTTAGATTAATAATTCTGTCTCGGCAAATAGATTCACTTTAGACAATCATTTGTATTGTATCTTAATCCTAAAATGAATAGTAGGCATGTTGTTTTGACTTGTGTCTTTTGATGTACTAAAGGGTGACACCCACATTTCAATAGTGGTACGCATGCCGATACGTTGGAGGCATGACTCTTGATAGCGTAGGCTTGTTATTCATAGATATGGAATCTATAGCTCCTCTTTAGGAGTAGTGGTATCCTCTTTTATGTGTTATCCTATAATTAAAAAACTAGAGCGCTCAACCATTTGGATACATAAGTGTAACAGAATGGTATACTGTCCTTGGATGGTAAGTTTTTTGATGGTGAGATAATAGAACGTAAGATAAAAATAATCGAGAAGGTAAGGCAGAACTTTTCCTTAAGCTGATTATGGATAATCCTATGAGGATACGATATATTATGATATGTCATAGAGACTTAGCTATATGAGCTTCGTAATTCTATATAGTTTGAGAGTGTAGCTCCAAGCTTTTAGGGGAGTAGCGTTGAAGTTGATAATTACAAAATGTATATATAGGATATCGGGTTTCATAATTATTAAGAGCTTGAACTATATATGTCCATCAGGGCCCTTTTGCTAGCTCACAAAAATCCTGTAACGATACAACATGTTTTTTAAATAATTGGTGACTTATGTTAGATTTATCAAATTGGTTAAAATTTGGTAAAATCAGATAATTCATGTCTGTTTATCAGTTTAATTTATTTTTGTGATAAAATTAATTCAAGATAAACTTATTGAATTATCGGGATTAGATAATTCATGTCTATTTATCAGTTGGATTAATTTTGAATTAATTCAAGATAAACTTGTAGAATTATCAGGAATTCATTTATTTTCCTATAGATTATCTAGATAAAGTTGTTTTAATTAGATAACTTCTCTATTGGGTTATTTGAATTAAAACCGAGACATTATCCTATAGAATCTCTGATGGAAAATAAAATATTCGCTGAGATTTTTATCGACAGTTTGGTTTGTCAATCCTCATGTTCGGCCTACCAATGGGGCAAGTTCGGCATGCCAATTAGATAGATCGGCATGCCGACCATGAGATAAAAAGATCACGCGTTTTCACGTGAATTTTGTCAGATATTGATCCGAATTTGATTCTGATTCGAATTTTAAGGCATTATCTAAAAAGCACTGACTTTTGGGCCAACCTCTATAAAAAGGGAGTGAGTCTCATTATTATGTAGATCAATTGAGAGATTAAGAGTGAAACTCTAATAGTGAGATTCTGAAACTTCCTAAGAGCTCTTGTTCACAAATCACAAACACTAGCTTTAAGTTCTCTCAATTGGTTGGAAGGAGAGTCGCCTAAAGGAAGAGCTGTACATGTGAGCCCGCATTCACTCCAGTCGTAGATAGATAATAGCAAAGAAGATCAGTTGGTTAAGGCTCTTCTAGAATGTTACTTCTCTTCACGAATTACAGGAGTTCTTTGACATTCAAAGCTTAGTAAGATCTAGTTAATTTATGCATATAGTATGTCAAACTTGTGTTTTAAAAAATACTCTAATATAAAAATTTTAAAAAATTCTACTATATGCTATTTTTTCAACAATTGGTATCAGAGCCAAGTTTTTACATAATTTTACAAGTTTGTGATCATGCTATATATGTAAATTATGTGATCTTGGTTTCTTCTATGCTCGAATTTAATATTCATAGAGAGTTGGCACTCTAAGTTTCTATATAATTTTATGTCGTCATGGATTACATGATGAATATTTATTAATTAATTATGGTTGATTATTATTTAATTATTTATTAACAAATTAATTTATATCAGTTGTGGTTCCTTAAAGGTTAGAATGTGTATATAGGCTTTTCATGTAATTAGATGGCGGACTATCATCTTTGTCTAGGAATTATTATTTAATTTTAAATTTGTAAGAATTTTTGTAATTAAATAATCCTTCGAAGAAGACGGATCTAGAATATGGATGATGGCATTCCTAGGTATTTTCCGAGTCTCTAATTTTATGCTTTTGAATTGTTGAAAATAAAATTGATGAATTGCATTAAACATTGTATTTTTTAGAAAGGGTGATTTCTGCTCGGTTGGCATGCCGAACCCACTAGTTTGATAGGCCGATGGTTGCAAACCAGCAGGCTAGACGTGAGGTCCAGTAGGCCGTCAATAGGCAGAAATCAGATGGCTCTAGTGACAAGCTAAACTTCAAGTTCAGCAGACCGATCAATCATGAACCGATAGGCCGATCTATAAAGATCAGTAAGCCGATCACATAGATTGGCTTACCAGCAAAGAGTTGGAAAATTTTCCAAAAAAGGTGTAGCTTTTCGTGCAGTTCTAATTTTATTTTTAGGATAATTCTAAGAAACATTAAATTTAGATATGACCGAAAATTTGAAGTATTCGATTCATACAGGATTGAAGACTTGCAGATGGGCATTTCATGAAGAAGGATACAACTTGGAGATTCAAGGATGAATAATCAATAACATGTTTCGATTATTCTCTTGTAAACTTTGTTTTTATTCTCTAGGGTGGAACCATAACATTACAGTTATTTATTATTATTTTGCTTGTAGCTTTGCTTGTGTTGCATTATAATATGATTTATATTGAAAACATGCCATATAAAATAGGGAGTGCCGCTCATTTAAAATTGTTCATGCATGTCTTTTAAAATAAAACCTTGATTTCAAAAGATTGAGTGGGAGAAGGTTTTTGAAGAGAGGACCTAAGGCCTCCATCATTGGTCCATAGGAAGACCATGGTGATCCCGACCCCTAGGAAGGGATTTCTATCATGTACCAGATTGGATCTTTGAGAGGATAAGATATTTTAGCTTGATTTATGGTTGCATAGCCCAACGTAGTGATTATAAAGCATGGATAAAATGTTAAAATGATGATTATACACTCATGTTAATTTTATTATTAACCTCCGCTAGGAGCTCTGTTAATAAAATTAATAGCCAAAGAAACGATTATTAATATATGCTGAATCATATGAGTCCTGGATGGCATATATTAATCAAGAGGGGATCCATGTTCCTGATTGAATTTGGCATGACTCCCCTAAGAGCTTATTGAATTTTGAGTTGGGAATTATCGTTGTAAGGTTGTAATATTTTCAAGGTTTTGACACATAAATACATTTGTATGTTTTTACATGATTATGTTATCTTACAAAATTATTATGATATGTTTGCTTATCTTTGGTATACGATTCTTTATTGTAGATTAAAAATGTCTAAAACTGCTTTATCTTCGATACTTGACAAAAACCAATTAGCCAGAGAGAATTATAATGATTGGAAATGGAACCTGAATATCGTCCTCTCCTTTGAGAAACTAAAATTTGTGCTGACAACTCCTTGTCCTCCCGTGCCTACAGGAGACTCCACTAATGAGCAATTCCAATCGTATAATCGTTGGAAAGATGTAAATGATCAGGCCCGTTGCTACGTTATGGCCAGCATGAAAAACATGTTGCAGGCTCAACATGAAGATTATGAGACCGCGAAGCAGATCTTGGATAATCTTGAAGACATGTTTGAAGGAAAGGCCTTTACAAAGCTGCAAGGGGCACTTTGAAAACTCTTAAACTATAAGCAGAGGCTGGGGATATCTATAAAGGAGCACATGATGTTGGTCATGGGTTTCCTCGCTGAGGCTCAAACCAATGGAGCCGACATCGATGTTGAAACTCAGATGGCTATGGTCTTTGAGACTCTATCAAAGGAATTTATTCCGTTTAGAGCTATATTTAATTCGAACAATAGACGGGATATGACCTTAACATAATTAATGAAACAGTTATAGGAGTTTGAATTGCTAATCAGGGAGTCTCCTACTAGAGGTGAGGCCAATTTGATAGCTGCTTCTGGTTCCAATCCCAACTCAAGGAATGGAAAGAAACAATGGGCCAAAAATGGGAAATCTTTTGTTCCTACTAACAATAAGAGCAAGAAGAAGAAGAAAAAGAAGAACCCGAAGAACCTTAAGTGCTTCATCTGTGATAAGGTTAGGCATATAAAGAAGCATTGCAAGGACTTTTTTTCCAAAGGAGGTAAGTGTGATCTGCTATATTTAGAAACTTGTTTAGTTAAGGAATCCAGTGACATTTAGGTCATAGACTCTGGTGCAACTAATCATATTTTTGTTTCTCTACAAGAGTTCAAAGAAACGAGAAGTCTGCTTCATGAAGACTTTATGCTTCAGATAAGCGATGGATCCTTGGTCTCAGCGGAAGCAGTAGGAGAAGTCCATCTTTATTTTGATAATGATAGGAATTTAATTTCGCTAAATTGCTTTTATGTTCCTAAATTTAAAAGGAATTTAATTTCTATAGTTTGTTTGTTTAAAGACTCCTATTTGGTTTCTTTAAATATTAAAGTGGTGATTCATAAAAACAAATCTTTTATCTGTTTTGGATGGAAGCAAAATAATCCACATTTTATCAAACCTAAGATGGACTTACTGCTTAATACTGAGATGAATGATGATAACTCTAAAAGTCTTAAGACTTCTCACTCTAAGAAGACTTATCTTTGGCATTTGCGCCTTGGTCATATTAACCTTAACAGGATTCAAAGGTTGGTAAAGGATGGACCTTTAAGTCATTTAAAGGTGGAATCTAAACCTAAATGTAAATCTTGTCTAGAGGGTAAAATGACCAAAAGACCATTCAGGTCTAAAGGCAATAGGGCCAAGGGGGTTCTAGAAATTGTGCATAGTGATATTTACGGACCGATGAACATTTGGGCACGAGGAGGGTATGAGTACTTCGTCACTTTTATTGACGATTACTCAAGGTATGGGTATGTGTACCTGATGAACCACAAAAACGAAACTTTTGACAAGTTCAAGAAGTTTCGGGTTGAAGTGGAAACAATTGGGTAGACCCATAAAGGCACTTCGATCCGATCGAGGTGAAGAGTACCTTTCTGATAAGTTCTTAGGACACTTATTAAAGAATAGGATTTTATCCTATTTGACTACGTCAGCCACTCCGCAGTAGAATGACGTAGCAGAAAGAATGAATGGGACTTTATTGGACATGGTTAGGTCCATGATGAGTTATTCATCATTGCCTTTATCCTTTTAGGGATATGCATTACAAACCGCATATTATCTTTTGAACAATGTGCCTTCAAAATCAGTCCCTAAAACTCCTCATGAGTTGTGGACATGCAAGAAGACATCTTTAAACCATATTTGTATATGGGGATGTCTGGCTCATGTCTTGTTTAAAGATGTGAATAAGTTGGAAGCATGTTCAAAAGTTTGCATGTTTGTAGGATATCCAAAAAGGACTAAAGGGAGTTATTTCTATAACCCAAAGGAAAACAAAGTCGTGGTTTCAACTAATGCAACTTTCCTTAAGGAGAGTTACAAGGACGACTTTAAGCCTCGAAGTAAAGTGGTGCTTGAGGAGTTAAGGAGTGATCCAATCACTCCAAAGGTTCTGAATGAAACCATTCTGATCAGTGTAGAAAGACCAAACAAACTCGAACAACAAGCTAAGGGGTTTCGGTGTAGTGGGAGGATCAGGCGTCAACCTGAGAAGCATATATTCAATGGTGAGGCCTTCTTGGCTGAACCAGATGAACATGATAGGGATCTTTACACTTATGCAGCGGCTATGGATGATGTCGATTGTAAACTTTGGACAAAAGCCATGAACACAGAGATGAAGTCTATGGAGACTAATTAGGTTTGAGAGCTTGTGGATCTTCCCGAATGGGTAAAACCCATAGGGTGTAAGTGGATCTACAAGAGGAAAAGAGAAGTGGATGGAAAGGTCGAAACCTTTGAGGCCAGATTGGTAGCTAAGGGTTATACGCAAAAGGAAGGAATCACTTACAAGAAAACCTTTTTCGCCTGTAGCCATGTTTAAGTCCATCCGGATTCTCTTGTCTATAGCTACCGCTCTCGACTGTGAGATTTGACAGATAGATGTCAAGATGGCTTTTCTAAATGGCTATTATGATGAGTCCATTTATATGGAACAACCAGACGTACTCAAGGTCAAGGGTCAAGAGGGTAAGGTTTGTAAGCTGCTAAAGTTAATTTATGGACTTAAACAGGCTTTCCATTCTTGGAAAATAAGATTTGATTAGGTGATCAAGACTTATGGGTTCTCACAAAATGTGGACAAGCTATATGTTTACAAAATACATTAAGGATGGGAATATAGTTTTTCTACTGCTCTATGTAGATGGCATTCTGCTAATTGGCAATGACGTTAGGGCATTGTCATTGGTCAAATTATGGTTGACCAAGTAGTTTGACATAAAGGACTTGGGTGAGGCTAATTTTGTTCTCAGTATCCAAATCTTTCGGGATAGGAAGAACAAAATGATAGCTTTGTCCCAAGCTGGCTATATAGATAAAATTCTCAAGAGGTTTGCAATGCAGGACTCTAAGAAAGGTGGGTAACTATCTAGGTTTGAAATTACTTTTTCTAAGAAAGACTCTCCTAAGTTTGAGGAAGAAAGAGAATACATGAAGAAAATGCCTTATGCTTTAGCAGTGGGTAGTGTCATGTATGCCATGCTTTGCACATGACTGGATATTTGTTATATGGTTGGGATTGTCAGTCGATTTCAGGCAGATCCAGGGCCGAACCACTGGGTTGCGATAAAGCATATTTTCAAGTACTTGAGAAGGACTCGAGGGTATATGCTTATATATCCGAGTGAGGACTTAACTCCTCTACGACATACTAACTTGGATTTTCAATCCTATGTGGATTCGAGGAGATTGACTTCCAGGTTTGTGTTTACTCTGGGTGACGGTGCCTAACTAGAGAAGTGTAAAGCAAGATTGTGCTTCGGATTCAACGATAGAGGCCGAGTATGTGGTAGCTAGTGATGCTTCGAAAGAAGTAGTGTAGCTCTACAAGTTCCTTGGGGATCTTGAAGTAGTTCTCGGTATGAATAAGGTGGTATCATTGTATTGTATAACAGTGCAATGGTAGCTAACGCTAAGGAACCAAGATTTCACAATAAGAGTAAGCATATTGATCGGAAGTATCATGTGATAAAGGACTTCATCGAGGACGTGCATGTCATGGTATGTAAAATCGCGTCAGAGAATAATTTAGCTGATCCGTTCACGAAGACACTTATTGGGAGAGTCTTCGAGAGGCATGTGGAAGCTATGGGGATGCAAGATTTGTCATATTTACTCACTTAGTGCAAGTGGGAGATTGTTAGACGTGTGTGCCCTAAGGAGTAAAAATGTAATATATTTTTGGAGATATTTTTATCAATAAAGAATTTATTCATTATACCAAATCTTGTCCTCTTTATGTTCACATTTGTTGAATGTATGTTAAGCAAACAAAAGTCTGAGACTGTCGATTTAAACCTTTAAGAATTTGGCATATAATGGACAGATTATGCGGAAGACACATTCTTAAGGTGACGGTCTAAATCATAAGATCCGCAATCAAGGGAAAAAAGTTGGGCGCTTTATTCATATAAAGATTGTTATGTTGTCTATATCCTTATTGGGAGATGGTTTATCTTGGCCATCGAGGTAGACTCCATGAATAGAAACATTGACACATTGTCATAGGTGACAGTGTGTTAGATCGGGACATAAAGTGAATCGATTTGGATTAATAATTCTATCTCAGCAAATCGATTAACTTTAGACAATCATTTGTATTGTATCTTAATCCTAAGATGAATAGTGGGCCTGTTGTTTTGACTCGTGTCTTTTGATGTATCAAAGGATGACACCCATATTTTAATAGTGACATGCATGCTAGTATATTGGAGGCATAACTCTTGATAGCATAGACCTATTATTCATAGATATGGAATCCATAGCTCCTCTTTAGGAGTAGTGATATCCTCTTATATGCGTTATCTTATAATTAAAAAACTAGAGCGCTTAACCCTTTGGATACATAGGTGTAACTGAATGGTATAATATCCTTGGACGATAAGTTTTTCGATGGTGAGATAATGGAACGTAAGATAAAAATTATCTAGAAGGTAAGGCAGAACTTGTCCTTAAGTCAATTATGGATAATCCTATGGGGATACGATATATTATGATATGTCATGGAGACTTAGCTATATGGGTTTCGTAATTCTATATAGTTATAGAGTGCAACTCCAAGCTTTTAGTGGAGTGTGTTGGAGTTGATAATTACGAAATGTATATTTGGGATATTGGGTTTCATAATTATTGGGAGCTTAAACTATATAGGTCCATCAAGTCCCCTTTGCTAGCTCGCAAAAATCTTGTAACGATACGGTGTGCTTTTTCAATAATTGGTGACTTATGTTAAATTTATCAGATTGGCTGAAATTCGAAAGAATCAGATAATTCATGTTTGTTTATCGGTTGAATAAATTTTTGTGATAAAAATTAATTCAAGATAAACTTGTAGAATTATCAGAATTCATTTGTTTTCGTAGAGATTATCTACATAAAGTTGTTTTAATTAGATAACTTCTCTATTGGGTTATTTGAATTAAAACTGATACTTTATCCTATAGAATATAGGGTGAAAAATAAAATATTTGTTAAATTTTTTATCAACAGTTCAGCATGCCGGTTAGACAGATCGACATGCCGACCACACGACAAAAAGATCACATGTTTTCATGCAAATTTCATCAGATATTGATCTGAATTTGATTCTGATTCAAATTTTGAGGCATTATCAGATAAGGACTGACTCCTAGGCCCAACCTTTATAAAAAAGGAGTAAGTCGCATTATTATTTAGATCAATTGAGATGTTAAGAGTGAAACTCTGATAGTGAGATTCTGAAACTCCCTGAAAGCTCTTGTTCACAAATTACAAACACTAGCTTTGGGTTCTCTTAATTGGTTGGAAAGAGAGTCGCCTGAAAGAAGAGCTATATGTGTGAGCCTACACTCACTCCAGTCGTAGATAGAAAATAGCAAAGAAAAACAGTTGGTTAAGGCTCTTTTGAAATATTACTTCTCTTCACAAATTGCGAGAGTTTTTTGGTATTTAAAGATTAATAAGATCTGGTTAATTTATACATATAATATGTCAAACTTATGTTTTAAAAAATACTCTAATAAAAAAATTTTGAAAAATTCTACTACATATTATTTTTCCAACAATATCTCCCATAAGCTCACTGCCTTAAGCAACCTCCAACCAACCCTAAAGAGAGAAAATGTGCGAAAGAGAGAGAAAGTTCATAACGCCTCATTGCCAATTATTGTGGAAGGAGAAACCTGCTGACACTACCCACTCACTGCCGCCAGCACTACCGCCCAGTATTCACCACGATCATTTTTTTTCTTTTCTTCTGTTTGTGTCCCTCTCTCCTAACCCTGTTACAAGCCCAAGACTTTCAAAATCACTGCCGTTTGGGATCATATCCTCATCACACGCTGTCGTCGTTGAAGTGCTCCACATGTCAGTCGTAGCTGCCCACGTGTCAAATAACCTTCAGTCCACGCATGACCTATCATATCTGCACTCATCGCGAGAAGTCGTTTTGCCTTGACCAAAGGCTCCAAAGGTCACATTATTTCCCAACACGTATCTCGTTTCCTCTTTCTCTCTCATCTTTCTTATTTTTTAATATAAAGTAGCTTCTCCCATTAACCCACTACAATTAGCAACCTCCAACAAACCCCAAAGAGAGAAAAAGTATAAAAGAGAGAAAGTTCATAACCCCTTGTCACCGGCTGTCATGGACGGAGAAACCTGCTGACACTATCCACTTGCTACCACCAGCACTACCACCTAGTATTCACCCCTGACCATTTTTTTCTTTTCTTTTCTTTTGTTTGTGTCCTTCTCTCCTAACCCCGTTACCATCCCAAAAATTTCAACTGTCATCGCCATTTGGGATCATATCGTCATCGCACGTCGTCGTCGTTGGAGTGCTCCATCTTACAAACTAAATGCATATATTATTCAAAAGATCCAAATTAATACTCAAGAGAATTATTTATCTACTTTTTAAAGAAAAAATAGATTCTATTTTTTGATATTAACATGTCTAACTACTTGTTTGACTATGCCTTTAAAATACAAGGGATAAGATTAGATTCTTGACTCCAAACTAAGTAAATCAAAAGATATAAAATCTATAAAAATGAGTCTGTTAATAACTCAATATTAAGATCATCTTATATATAAGCATCAATCGACTTGATTAGAGCTAGTTATATCTAATAGAAATTACTAGCTGTTTATATCATATTATGTTTCAGTCGTACGTAATCTCATTATATATAGTGTATTCATTTAATTATTTATTACATTAACGATACAGATAAGACCATTTTCGTTCTAAATGGAAGTGTCCTATACTAATAATGACCAATTAAAAATTTCATAATTAACTTAATTAAATAATTAATTGTAATAATAAATTATAGATTTCATAGTTAACTTAATTGAGTAATTAATTATAATAATAAATTATATGTTCCTGATCATTTTAATTACCATCTTTAAATATTATTTTCTTATATAAAACACTTACATATAATATTTAAAATCACATAGATAATTATGAAATTTTAATGATATTCATAAAGTATTCAGAATATATACACGTAAATATAATGAGAAATTCACTTTATTTATTCATAAATCATATCCTATTATAAAACATCATATGCTTTAAAGGTATCTATTCTAACATCTATGACTTCTTATTTTTTGGGGGAGGACAAGTAAGGTTATTGTCCAATGGGGCGCAATTCCAAATTTGTTACCATTAATGTACCCCATTATTGTGTTTTAGCACAAACAAGATTAGCTGTACCTCACAGTAAAAATGGACAATCAAATTATAAAATTCATTTTACTCTATGGTTTCAATAATTTTGGCATGGAGTAAAGCATTGAATGATCTTGAAGAATAAAGGAGCTCGTATTATATATAAGAAATAATGGACCTGTGAATAATTGAAGCGTCCTATATACCAATTTAGTCAAATTCTTGGCCTTTTTTAAAAAACAATTTTTGTTCTACTTTGTTGCCTCATAGAGGCACAAAAGCAGCAAGTTAGGACTCTCATGTGTTATGTATAACGCAGAATGTTATCCCATTTTCACGGTTTCTACTGTTTACACAATTGTAAGTGGACGTGTTTAAAAGAATAAAAGTTATAAGCCGACGAAAGTGAGCGAAACAGTAAATTCCGCCACCATATTTGTGTCCCCCTTTCGTTTTGTTTTTTCCTTTGTCAAACTTGTCTCTTCTATCCCTTTGTTTCCCCCTCTGATTATTCTTGATGAATCTCTTGTGGAGTATTATGTTAGAACAACTGATTTTTTTTTTTTTTTTTTTTTTGGTTAGAACGATCGGTGTGCGGAATTAGGTCCATTCCTTACCTCTCACGTGGTGGATTTCAAACAATTTTCTTCGTAAAAACATGTGTCGTTTGTCGAAGTTTGGTAGTTTTATATATATTTATGCAACAATCTCCTTAGACCAATAGTAAAAAATAATACATCCAATTCAAAAATCAAATAGTAAAAAAATAACATACACACACACACACCACACACACATATATATACACGCACGCTGCCTTTTAATTCTTGTATTTCGTGCTATATATACAAAATAATTATAATGTTTCTTATTACCGGTGTAGCATTCTGTGCCAATAGTCAGAAACCACGTGACTGAAAATGTCACCTACAAGTCCTGTATCGGTTCACGGTAAACTTCTTTTTTATTTTTTATTTCTATTTTCTTCATTAATGCACGCGAATAAACAAAGATATTCCTCTTGGACATAGTGGTGTGAAGGATTGTCTCACTTGGCATTACAGCCAAAAGCTAGTTCATATCCTCGTAATGTAACAATTACTAATCTTCTAACTTCTCTCTGACTTTTGTGTCCTCCTGATCTTTTTTCCTTATTTATGTGTCAATAATTATGCCAATATCACATAAAATGAAAATATGACATGTTAACTTTAATATTAAATGACATATTTTAATTAATTACTTGGCGAGATACGAAAGGCCGGGTTAAGAGGGGGAGAGAGAGGGTAAAAAAAAGGAGATAGTGGAGCTATCTGCGTGACACATTGCAAGGCCCAATCTTCTTGTCGTTTAAAATAGGATCTCCGGTCCACTCCAAAATGATGTAAAATTTCCTTGCAAGAATGTAACATATATGGACTGGTATTAGATAGTTTCTTCAAGTCAAATAGATAATGTCTCTTGAAGTCAAAACTTACGAGACATAAGTAAAAAATATATATATTTTGTAAGAAATAGCATGATATTTTTGCATAATAACTTTGAATGAATTGCCGGTCCCTCTAGTATACTTTTTCCTTTAAAAGTTATTGTTAGAACAAAAAATTATCCGAAAACTAATTTTTGAACTGTTGTCGTATTTTCATTATATTCTATTTTTTAATTTGATAAAATTTTTATTTGATTTAACAGTTTTGACAGCTAACGTTTTTTCATATCTATAATAAAATTTTCTTTTTATTTTTATTTTTTCTAGAAATAAATGTCTTATAGTGTATCTGTGAAACCCATGGTTTTATTTGAAAACGAATTCAAAATTTAGGGCCAATTTAAAATTTTTAATGACTTTAGAATAGAAAATTTATTCTAGAATGTTTTAGAAAAAAAATCTGATCTCCTTTTTTTTTTCCCCATTCCCTTTTTCTTTTTCTCCTTTTTCTTTTCTTTGTTCTATTATTTATTTTCTTTCCTCTTCTTTCTTCACCCGTGCGTCTCCCCGTCACTGTCTCTCCTCGCTTGTCCACCTTCGGTCGCCACCTGCCTACACGCTTCAACGAACTTGAACCACCGCCGTCCAAAGAGCCAAGAACCAGAGTGTCGTCGTCAAACGCACCGCCAGCAACTGGAACGGAGCCAAAGACCACCGCCCTTTTTGAAGCTTCCAAGAACGATTTCAATGTCGTCCAACCTCTATTCCTCTAGAGAGCTATAACGACCGTGTTCCTCTCGTCAAGAGGAATAAAACCCATCCATTTTCTGATCCAATCATCGCCGAAAAATCTGGGCCACCACTGCCCCTTCTTGTCAGATTTGTTCCATTTTCTAGTGAGTCGAGCCTCGTTTTAGAAAACCAACCAAGGAACAGTGATTCTTGCTTCAAAAGCTTCATTTTGGTATCGATCTCTGCCACCGTCTCACCGGTCAACCGTGATCAAGGACAGTCAATGGTTGACCCCAACTACCAAATTAGTAAAATGTCATTCTAGCCTATTTTTAACATTTTGGATGCGTTTGTGGTGTCGGATTTGAGAGACGGAATTCCGAAGGCAATGTTTCGCAATTCAAAGTTTCAACGGATGATTGCGTTTCAAATCTTCTTGCCACTAAATGCTGTCTACTAAGTCAGTAGGGATTCTATTACTCACCCCTTGTAATATTTTTTATTTAATTAGTCAATAAATTCAGAATTTAAAACTAATTAGTCAATAATATTGTTATTATTGTTGTTGTTGTTATTGTTTGGT
The DNA here is from genome assembly GCA_946598075.1 of Artocarpus hirsutus. Classification (NCBI taxonomy): domain Eukaryota; kingdom Viridiplantae; phylum Streptophyta; class Magnoliopsida; order Rosales; family Moraceae; genus Artocarpus; species Artocarpus hirsutus. The sequence continues at coordinate 35,144 of CAMOHE010052760.1, read as the reverse complement.
TGTTGTTGTTATTGTTCTTATGATTGTTGTTGTTGTTGTTGTTGTTGTCATTGTTCTTATGATTAATGTTGTTGTTGTTTCATTGTCGTCGTTGTTTTATTATTCATGGTAATGATATGTTGTTGTTCTCATTACTACTACTACTACTACTTCTACTACTATTACTACTACTAGTAGCTGAAATTTATTATTTACTTGGTTTTGTGTACATTTTGATCTTAACATTGGTTTTATGCACATATTAAATATGTATATGTTTATTGTTGATTTGGAATTGGGATCAATTTTTTATGTTGAGCTTTGTCTTGCAAAATTTATGGTTTGTATGAAATGCTTATTTGACTCATTAAAATTGCTCTGGGTAGTGAGTCTTGAAGTTATGGAATACCAAAATGTATTTGTAGCTTGTTTTTTTGTAGGTTTAAAATTTTGGTTTTGAGAAAAATAAGTCATTATGCTGCTGAAATTTTGTCAAATTAGTAAATGTGGGTAGAATGGGTTTTACTAGTTAGATGGGTTAAAACCATATCCAACATATGTTGAAACCTTACATGGTGCCGTTGGACAACTCTTAAGGCCATGTAATGTGTTTCTCAAAGTGATATCCCATAGGTGTTCATTTGTTGCGCATAATGGACATACATGTTTTTGGTACTATCGATGCTATATGGCATATCTCACGGGGTGCTCTTTTGGGACACAATGGATGCTGAGTGCTCATTTGGGACACGGTGGAACTTATTATAATATTTGTTTCTTTTCTTTACTTGACTAACAACCTGGGATGTGTGTGAAAGAATTTGAGTGATGATTACGGATTTTTGAAATTATCGACTTGTTTGATAAAGTGTGAACTCGGTGAATTTTTATATTGATATGAAAATTTGTTCATTAACTTTATACGGATCTTGCATAATAATAGTTAGAAAAACTGAGAGATGGTAATAAATTTCCTACTGGACACCATGTGCTCACTCCCCCTACTTTCCTTTTCAAACTAGTCGTTTGACACTTGATGTTCAGGAATGTTGCTGATGCTCCTCGCTACTTAATTGGTACATTTTTCCTATAATTTTTTTATTGGTGCATGGAAGATGCATGGAATGAGCACTCCCAGTAGATGATTAATTAACTATAAACTTTGTTCTATTTGTTATTTGAATTTATTTTTTTTATTTTAACTAAAGTTGCGTAGCTGTATTTTTACTTATTTTATAAGCATTTATTTAAATTTGTATATTTTTTCATTTTAAATTTTCTATTTGTATTTTATTTTTATTTAGTATTAAAGACTCCAAAGCATATTGAATTATTTTTATAGATTTAAAGGCCACACTATAGTTTTCAAGTATTTTTGACTTTTAATATCCTCAAAAATATTTCTTTCAATTTAGTCACTACCTTAGTTTTGAGTCGTGACAATATCAACCCTACCGAGTGAACAGGGTTCTCTCACATTTGTGTACACCACCGACACCCCATTTTATCAGAAAACCCGGCTGAACCCGATGGGGTTAAGCAGGTTTTTTCTTGACTAATAAAGTGTAATATACTAGATAAAAATACATTAATCCTACAATCAGTGTAGCTCAAAGAAGTTTCATAACTTCTACATATAATGCATCCCGGCTAAACCAATAATTATGAGCCATGAGCTAGATAAATTCCCTCTATCAGTACTGTATACATGCTATAATATGCTGTCATATTTCTATTAAATGCCACCCTCTTTTTCTCTTTTTCTTTTTCTCATTTGCTTTTTCAGTACTTATGATGAGAGATGGACAAAGAAAGAACCATATCCTAGCTACAGAGAGATAAAAATTAGAAATACTAAAAAAAGATACTTGTAGTGGGGGGGGTGCTGGGGATAGAAAGAACTCTCCATGAACGCATCTTCATAAGCTGCCAACTGGCACATAGTAGTGCCACGTGCCCCATGAGCTGTGGGCGTTTCCCTTTGAGGTGGCATGCACTGAATCCTTGGGCCGAAATAAATACCCCCTTTGTGTTCCACCACCCTGTGCTCTTTCTTCTCACACTATCGTTTTGTTAACACAATTACAAACACTTCCCCCAATTCTCATTTCTCATTTATCTCTCTCTTTGCCTTTTCCTTTTGCCTTTCCCATACATCTCTCCCTTTCTTTCCATTTCTTTTCCTTTTTGTATTGGATAAAAGCCATATAGGTAGCTAAAGCGAGCAAGTAATCTCATCAACCAATAATGCCTGCGCCGTTTGGTGGAACATTACCATCAGAAGAAACTGTCAATGGATCAGACATATCCGACGGCCCAGATCGTCCCAAAGATAATTTCGGCCCTCGAGAGTTTCGTGGCTTGCCATCTCTAATGTCGTTTTGCTCTCCTATTACTCTCAAGGTACGTAAATGACAACATATGATCCATCCATTATTTCCCCACTTTTTGATAAACATTATCTAATTCAGGCGCTTTTATTGCTTTAAGACGCGAGTCCGTGACTCGTTCGACTCACCCCACTTAACTCAGTCAAATAGCAGCTTTGACTCATTGGTTATAGTATTATATGCGCAGTTCATAGATGTCACTTACCGTTTGAAAATCGACAACAAACACAAACCAGGAAGCAGCAACATCATCACCCGTCGGATGTGTGGCCACGACACATCATCACAGCCGTCCGATGAGATGACCGACAGAACCATCCTGCATGGGATAACAGGCATGGCGTTCCCGGGAGAAATCCTGGCCATTCTGGGCCCATCAGGGAGCGGGAAATCAACGCTCTTAAATGCACTCGCCGGACGACTTACCCAAGGACAAGGATGCAACGGAACAGTTCTCGCCAACAACAAAAAACTGACCAAATCGGTACTAAGAAAAACCGGTTTCGTCACCCAAGACGACGTGCTCTTCCCCCATCTCACCGTCCGCGAAACCTTAGTTTTCTGCTCCCTCCTCCGCCTCCCCAAAAACCTAACCAGAACTGAAAAGATCTCCGTGGCCGAGTCGGTGATGTCGGAGCTGGGATTAGACAAGTGCCAGAACACCATAATCGGGAACGCGTTCATTCGTGGAGTCTCCGGCGGGGAGATGAAGAGAGTCGGCATTGCTCACGAGCTGATCGTAAACCCTAGTCTGTTGATTCTGGACGAGCCGACATCGGGGCTGGACTCGACGGCTGCGCACCGGCTGATGACGACGTTGGGGGCGCTGGCGGGGCAGAAGGGGAAGACGGTGGTGACGTCGATTCACCAGCCGTCGAGTAGAGTGTACCAGATGTTTGATTCGGTGCTCTTGCTGTCGGAAGGGAAGTGCTTGTATTACGGGAAAGGGAGGGACGCCATGTCTTACTTTGAGTCCGTTGGGTACTCGCCGTCTTTCCCCATGAACCCGGCGGACTTCTTGCTTGATCTCGCCAACGGTACGTAAGCTTTCACTTTTTCTTTTTAGATTTTTTTCTTTTTTTATTTTTTTTAAGTCGGTTTGATAGTATGACTACTACCTGACTCGGATTATTTAAATTTTTTTGCCTCTTTCATTGTTTGTTTGTTTGGTTCTGATTTCTACACATATATTTATATGTATATGTATGAGTATATGTATATCTATGTGTACGTGTAGTGGAAATGGTGTGATATAGTTAATTTGTCGTCACAATGTTGATTGGTGATACTGGGAATTATGGTGGAGAATAATGGACGATACGTTATCCATTAATATTATAACGTTAGATGTACAGAGTTAGGACATGGTCATCATTCACGCCCACTATCAATCACTTCTCCATACTTGGTGTCTGCCATTATAGTTTGTGTTATTTTTTGGTCATAAGCTAACCTATTTTTTCTTTGTTTGTTTCTTTCTTTATTTTTGATGTGTGCTAGTCGTTGGAGCATATGTCATGCCTTTGCTGCCTTCATCCTTCATCTGTGTGCCACAAATATTAGCCTCACCACTTAGAGCATTATTGATTAGCTATGACTTTCTCCTCCTCTTTTTTTTCTTTTTTGTCAGATAAGAATATTATATAAGTTTCCCAGTACGTCTGAGGGGTAATATACAAACGTACACATATATATATCTTCAATATATGGTCACTCTTTGACATTCTTGTTTCTCAATGCTTGCAGTCCCTCTGTATATCTTATAAATTCTTATGTGCTTCTCTGACATTTCCAAAGAAAAAGATTCAATAAAGAAGACAAAGAATACCGCCCTATAAAACCCTAAGCAGTGCGGTTGTTGGGTAGGACTTACTGACATTTAAGGTACTGGTGCCTGAGCTCTAATGACTGTCACATATTAATTTTATCATATTTATAACCAATAAAGAGTATTCCGTGAGATACTAATACGTCTTAGAATATTAATCATACTAATGAATAAACAAACGCTCTCGTCTTATTCTTATCACTATTTCTGAATTCCTTTTCCCTTTGCTTTTCCGCAAAAAGGGACTTTGGGACAGCGAAGAGATTAGATGCGTAGGGCTGTGGTATTTTGGATCATGAGCTTTCTGTTAAAAACACCCTAAGTGCTATCCACGTGTCCTGTGTCACCATTTTTGTTGACTGCCTTTTCCTGGATTCCCTTATTTTCCTTTTAAAGCAAACAAGATTTGACCTATTTCTTTTCTCCTCTCTTTCTTCTCTCTTTTCTTTAACTTTATGTTGTTTAAGCGACAGTCATCATATCATAAAAATATAAGTCGCAGTGTCCCACGTGTTCCTTCGCATCACCGCCTCTATTATAATTTATGTTGTTATCAGAAAAATAGGAATCGAAACTCGTAGCTTTGCATATAATAGAGAAGGATGAAGATGATCCACTTTATCAGGAAAGTAAAAATGCTAGTTTTCTTCATTGTTTTGGAAATTGACATGGCAGTTGATATTCTCCAATGTACCTGTTATGTCAAATACTTTATACAGCTTTTGAGAAGTATGATTAGGACTCAAACTTTTAAAGTGAATGTTTTATATTGTAGCTTATTTTTTTCGATTATTGTAACATATGAGAGTTTTATACTATAGCAATCAAAGGTTTTGTTTAGAATTGATTAATATATGCAAGGATGAAAGAGTTGAAAGGTATTATTCTAGTTGATAGATGTTTAATCTGTCTTGATACTAGTTATCTTTTCCCCTATAGTTAAAAAAAATTAAGAAAATGAAAGCGTTATGGTATGGAGTTGCTCAACGGAGTACTTCACAGTCCACATCATGTCTATGTATAATTTTCTAGGAGAATTATCAGTAATATCTCAAATGATGGGCTTTGGATCGTCCGCTATCGCTTGATATCTTGTGATGTGATGACCTCCATAGAATTCATTAAATTGAAGATTGCGTTCACCCATATTCATTGAGGTATTCTGGTGGCGACAGGTCATGTTGCTTTTCAGAAACAAAAAAAAAAAAAAATCTTGTCCTATAGAGCATGCTAATATCCCAACTTTGAAGGGTTTGCCTCTAAATAAACTCTTGTCTTACTCTGTGATCGTTGGAAACCATGATGAAAATAAATGGATTTGATGTGGAGAAGCTGATGACGACGACATTCATCGCGTGAGAACCCATCAAATAACTATTAGTGCATGGCATATACAGCGTCCCTAGCTGGCCTTTCACAATTAGTGTTGTCACTTATTAGAAAGGCATAATAATCTATTAAGCTTTTGTTTGAAATCTCCCTGTTGTTAGCTTTTGTAATTTGAAATTTCCTTGCAAATAATAATAGCTTATGACAACCATTGTCCAAAACAAACCAAATAAAAAACAAAAATGATTTGCACTGTTCATAAGAAATCTAATTGATTTAAGTATACTCGTGTAGTTTATGACCAGGATATGTACACATATATATGCATAGTTGAATCATATATATGTATAGTTGAATTCATTATTGAACTCCTTTGATTCAACGCTGGTTTTTGTTTGCTGATTTATAACTTTAATTTGTGTTTCATTTTGCTCATTTTGATGGATGCACATCTTATTGATGGTGAACTCTAACACACACATTAGTACTAGCACTCGCTCTTCCGTTTTAAGGTGGGATCCTCCATATAACATTTGACCTGGTCGTTGGAACAGCAACATATTAAAGTCTGTCATGAAATCATTAATGGCTCGTAATGGGAAACCATGTGCAGTGCTTTGAATATTTCTGATTCTTTTACCGCCGTAATTGATTGGTGTGGTACTGTAAACATCACTGTTGCTTAGCTCATCCCAAATCTAGCTAGCTAGCCAAAAAAGAACTCAATTCCCAACTCTTCACTTTGTGTCCCAATCCTCATTTAGTACTAAAGCGTGTGAAATTTTATGATCCCCTCGTTGAAATTCTTACGTGGGACCGGGGCAACTTCAGAAAGGTGGAAAAGCAATTGAATAGAAAAGTATGTCTTCCTAGTGTCGGGAGACCCTAGCCCTCTTAGGTCTTTCTATGGTTCTATTTTAGATTAGTCGAATAAATCTATAAAAATTGAAGGGCCTAAAAGAGTTCGTATCTCCTGTGTGGGCTCTAGAAATCATAAGTGTGGATCATCATAAAAAAATATATATATATCTTTTTTTTTTTGTTTTTGGCTTTTTTTTTTTTTTTTTTTGACTTTGCCTATATATATAAATATATCCATATATTAAAAACATACATAGGATGTCCCCCTTTCGTGTATATCCATAAGCTATTTTTTACTATTTTTGAATCATTTCTTATGCCTACAGTCTTAAAGTGTTAATTATCTCAACTTTTTTTTTGCCCATCGTAAACTTAGCAAAGCGAAACACGTGTCGGGTTGCTTTTGCATCTCGAGCATTTTACCAGCAAAGTGCGACTTTTGTCGGTTTGAAAATTCAAAGGAAAAAAAAGTACAGAATTCATAAAGAGAAACAAAAAGCGGTGGCCCAACGTTTAGTGGCATAACAATGCAGCACCGAATTCAGTGGACGCCCACCTTAATAGCACCAACATCGGTCAGCTTTTATTAAACTTGTTTAATCAAAGATGTCCTCCTTACTATTATTATGCTTATGCAAGCTATTGATGCACCATTAACTAAATTAATGTAATTAAATTATTACTCCGTATTCATAGTGCATTTCTTACAGTACTGTTAGTCTCTATTGTGTATTATTTTATTCGTAACAATTTTTGAATGCTCTATTTAGTTGACCAATAGGGTCATCCCACCATGTGTATATTGTGAAATCGTGTTTCTTTTGTCGAAATCAGTTCTGTCTATAGAGTATAGCCGCGTTCCATAACTTTTGCTTAGATAATGCTACTTGTAAATGGAGTTTAGATATTCTTTTCTCCGAAAAAAAAAATAAAAATTAAAAAGAAATTAAAAAGGAAAAAAGGAAAATAACTGAAAAGATAAATAGTCCTGGGGAATATTTCTGTCCCTATCTTTTTATTTTAAATCCTCATGATAGGCTAAATATATATATATATATATATATATAATATACGCATCTTCCTTTTTTGCTAATGAGCTAAATCAGCAATTGGTTCCATTTCTTTTCTTTTCCTAATTTTTTTTTTGTCTTTTTTTTTTTCGGTTCCTTGGAATCAATTGATTAGTCCGTAAATGAATAATTCAACAAACATTCGTTTGTTTCAACTATTATTAACAGTATATATGTGCACATATTCTCATATATATGATGAAACTCTTGGGGTCATCAAGTGGGTTACTTACTAGGGGATAGAAGGCATAGTAGTGGCCAAACTAGGAATTCATCAATTGGGCACAATACAAAGCAAGAAAAATATAATAAAAATTAACTTTTTACTTTTCCTTTATTATTACGTAGAAGTAGCATAATAATTCGTAATTGGAAGCGAGATGAGTAATGAAGAGGGAGAGCCTGCGGTCAATTAGGTATACTTTCTATTGATAAAAACACTAGTCACTTTAACATGTTCCCCTAACCAGAAGATAAATATAGTGCCAATTAAATGCAATATCCTGCATGCCCTCTTACGTTCTAGTTTTACTCTGTCCCAAATGAAAAAGTTGATGTGAATGAATTTATAATTACAATAAGAAAATAAAAAATCTAGGCAAGACTAGTTTGCGAGTGTGTTGTGTTAATTACCTCCTCCTAAGTTTTTTGTAGTCGATCATTGGGTAATTTTGTGTGTTCTGCTTATACGTGTTTTGTATATTAAAAAAGCTATTTAATTATGCGGAATGTATTTAGTTGCAACGAGTATTTATGATGTGTTTGGTCTTGTGCAGGTGTCTTCCAACATGATAGTTTAAGCGAAAGAGATAGGCCTAACGCCAAGCAGAACCTAATTTCCACCTATAACACCTTGTTAGCTCCAAATATAAAAGCCGCTTGCACGGAAACTGCTGATGTTAATTCAATCAAAGAAGCAGCTTTTAGCGATAACCAATCTAATTCCAAAGATCAAGCAAGTACAAGTTGCTGTCGGATCGGCTTTTCGACTTGGTTCAACCATTTCACCATTTTGATGCAGAGAAGCCTCAAAGAACGAAAGCACGAATCCTTCAACACACTAAGAGTTTTCCAAGTAATCACCGGCGCCCTTTTGTCTGGCCTAATGTGGTGGCACTCGCATTTTCTAGACATCCAAGATCGCCTTGGCCTTCTCTTCTTCATCTCCATATTTTGGGGTGTCCTCCCATCTTTCAACTCCGTTTTTGCCTTCCCTCAAGAACGCGCCATTCTAATGAAGGAACAGGCATCCGGTATGTACACTCTCTCGTCGTATTTCATGGCTCGAATCGTTGGTGACATGCCGATGGAGCTCGTCCTCCCCACGGTCTTTCTTGTTGTCACCTATTGGATGGCCGGATTGAAACCTGAATTCGGAGCTTTCCTCTTGACCTTGTTGGTACTTCTTGGCTATGTTCTTGTTTCTCAAGGGCTTGGCCTTGCTTTCGGTGCTGCAATCATGGATGCCAAACAGGCTTCTACGCTAGTAACCGTCACAATGCTGGCTTTCGTCTTGACCGGAGGATTTTATGTGCACAAAGTGCCTTTTTGTTTGTCTTGGGTCAAGTACGTTTCAACCACTTTCTACACTTACAGACTTTTGATTAACGTCCAATACGGAGAAGGGAAAAAGATTTCGGCTTTACTGGGATGCTCTCATCATGAAAGTGCACATAACAAAGCGAGCTGCAAGGTCATTGAGGAAGATGTTGCAGGACAAATTAGTCCTATGGTCAGTATTTGTGTCATGTTGTTTATGTTTGTTGGATACAGGTTATTGGCCTACCTTGCTTTGAGGCGAATTAAGGCCTAACTCATATATCATTTGGATATTGGAGCTAGGTAGCTTCTGATCATGATCTTGTTCTACACGATAACAACTTCTCGAAATTGTAATTGTTCCAAAATGGAGTTCAAAATGACAATGAAGAAAGGATATATGCATTTCTTTGTGCTTTGTATATCAAGATAAACGTGCAGGGATTTTAGATTAATCATTTTCTGCTCAAAATAACACCTGTACATATAGCAAATGATATGTATATATGTAGCAAGCTTCTTAAGAGACCTTGCTACCCTGAATGCTCATTGATTAATCAGTAATATTTTTTTAATTAAGGATGAGAAGCCTGTCTTCTATCTCGTATTAAGTTTCTCGATATTATTAAAATGAAAAGTATAATTCAGGAAGCAAAAGTCAAATTAGACAAACGTTTGGGGAACGAGAGAGAGAATAACTCATAAAAGACTCCAGATAATTATATTAACACGAATAAGAGCTAACGTACAAGTAAGAGTTAACGTGACAAGGCTAAGGCAAAACTAAACTTTAAAATTTATCAGTAAAAACCATTCTAGTAAAAATCGGACAGGGAAAACCTAAAAAAGGAAAAAAAAAAAATAGTATGGTTGAGTCAAATAGTAACCCACTAGAAACAAACAAAACACTCCAAAAAGGACTCATACAATTAAAATCAAACATAAAATTTTGAATTGAATAAGATTTTAAAACATAAAATTAAAATGATGAAATTTTGAGAATCATTTGTATGTTCGTAACTCATATGAAATTTTAATTCTAAATAATGATCTAAAGCATTTTATTTATTCTATCTTTTCCAGTCAATAGCAAGCACTTTTATTACTTTTACAAGTTAACCTAAAGTGACAATATAGCAAGTAAAGTAAGATTTTTCTATAAAAGTAGGAAAATAATCATCTCTCACTAATGATTTGGTGCACTAATTATGAAAATTATAACCGCTATCACTACAATTATAATCAACATAATTTTGAGATAAAAAAGATAATAACAAATTAAAATTAATATATTTAAATGGAATAAAATTTTACATTAATTTCGGCAACACCTCGTCTTATAAATGGTTTAAGAATATACTGTCACCCTCTATCAACAATAGATTAAGCATTACTAAGCATTCACTGTGTCAATTCATGTCTATAATGTAGCAAAAACTCAATTTAACAAATAGACATAATTTTAGCATTATTAATATTAATTATGCAATGTAATTAAATTACACAAAGAAAACATGACTGAATTTATGCAAGAATTGGATAGTATAATAGCATTAACAATAATTATTAAAAACTAAAAAAATATAATCTATTCTATAAAATATAAATATTACAAAGCAGATATAGAGTTAAAAAAATATCAGAGTACTATACATATAATATCATCTCTATGCCTCACCAGACTCTTCACACTAATTTAGATATTATTTTAATATTTTTTTAGGGTCGGAGGAGTACGATAATAATACCTCCTCCCTAAAGCGATACTGTTAAAGCTCAACAGTAGAAAAAAAAAACAAAAAGAAGGAAAAAAAGGCCAAAATTGGCCGTGGGTGTCAAAAATAGGGGGTTTATATAGGGGAGAATGGGTACTATCTACCCATTTTAAGAATTTTTTTAATTAATTTCTTTTCTTTTCTTTTTCACTGCCTTAGAATAAGCAAAAGAGCTTATTTTATTTTATTGCATGTTTTAGTTTGTAATCCTGTGTAGCGCCAGTATTGAATGAACGTTGGAAAGCTGCCATGGATTGAACGAACGGCCCAGATCAAGTCAACACGGAGAAAAGTAAATGCACACCAATAGACCATTAGATGGGTCAAGGTATGCTAATCATCAGATGGTTGATTAAACGCACGCACATAAGAAAGATCTTACTGGATCTGAGATTTTGCTACACTCCTAACACGCGAGTGACACGCGGACGGCCTAGATTAATCCAGCAGTATGATCGAAGGTTCAGAGGCTGCCACGTGGCATTTCTTTTTTATTTTTGAATTTCTTTTGATTTCTTGTACATTTGAGGTTCGTTTTTACCTATTTTTGTGCTGTTTTGCTCTATTTTTTCTCCAAATTTTAAATCTAAAATTAATAAACACATTAAAATTAATTATTTTACAAAATAAAATATATACAATAAATATTTAAAATACTTATTTTACAATGAAACACCAAAATAATTACAAACTTTTAAACTTCTAGTCTTTTTTGGTTTGACACAAATATAATTTTTAAGACTCAGAAATATTTTTTGAGATTACTAAAAATATAATAGAATATATTTAGAAACTAAAAATTTATTTACAAACAATTTAAGACTAAAATTAAAATCACACTAAATTATTTTTATGTTTTTAATTATTTACAAACTAAATACATTTTTAACATACTGAAACTACTCTAAAATTATTAAAAATATTTTCAAACATAAAAAACACTAAAAAAATACACTTTTAGACACATTTACACACTAACACACAAAAATACTTATTAACACAAAAATTCTATTAATTAGAGGATTTAACAAGAAATAAAACTATAAATAAATTATTTAAACCTTAGAAAATGTATATTTTTATAGTCTTATTGCACCCCCAACTAGCTTATTGCTAGTCCTGAGTAATTAAAGTGATAGAATCTTAAAATGATTTATAGAACATTCGCGTGATAGAATTTTGAAATGATTTATAGGATATTCACATAATGCAAACCATTTAACTTAAATTTGACTCATTTAACTAAATAGACTAACATGACAAAAATTTTATTTGAACAATTTATATACTATTTAATGAAATGTATACAAGCTAGACTTAGTGCTAAAATGAATAAAACATAATTATGAAGTTTCATTAAAAACTAATAACAAAATTGTTTTGATATTTTCATTCAAATCACTCCTACAGGCAGCAACACTTCAAATTTATTTATTAAAACAATTAAATAGCAGAAACAAAAATATATATAAAAATTAAACAAACTTTACAATTATAGATAGTATAATGTTTGGTTTCCTTAAGCTATTCCCATAACTCATTTAACAAATTTTTGGTTAGTAAGTCTCAGATTAGTTGGCCTTAGATACTAGGTGTTGAAGCACCTCTTAAAACTTATTTACTCGAGTTAGAGAGGCTACAAAACCAGACTTATCTAACTTTATTCATTGATTTACAATATTACAAACTTTATTTATTTATACATCCTTTTTATCTTTATTTTATTATTTTTAATTAATTAGTTAATTAATTTTGAAAATGTTACTGCACCTTAATTGTTCATCTTCATAAAATAACAAAACTTAAATATTCATAACTTTAATTTACTACCACAATTAAGCATTATAATGTGCTTGTGAAAAGAATGGCATACAAACACTTTGAAAAATAATCATATAAAGATATTAAATAAAACTGAAGCTATATGAGAGTCTATAAAGTTAGATAATTCAAAGAATAGAAAAATGATATTACATTAATATGAAATTTAAAAAGCTATACAAATTAATAACACATTATTTAATAAGAAACCAAAATTTACAAAACACTTTTAATTTTATGACTTACAAAAATGAAAATTTTTTACAAAGCACACAAAATCTAGAGCAAAAATAAAGAAAGGGCAAAAATCAAAAAAAAGTTGACACAACAATTTCACATAGCATTGAAGTGTAACTCTCACCCTCAACCTAAATTGTACATTATCCACAATGTATAAAAAGAATAGTGAGAGCAACAAAGATATTACTTGAATCTACATAGTTGCAGAGATGATATGTAGCAAACTTAATGAACCAAACTAAAATAAATACAAAACAATATATTACAAATTGGGTATTTTAAAGTTAGATTCCCAAGACCTTATTTTTTTGTTTGAAAATTAAAATCACTTTTCAAATTTTTCAAAACAAATTTTAAGAGGCTGCAAGTACAAAGTACTTGCTAATCATAATGACTATATCCTCTTCAATCTCAGCTATTTTAAATGAATTATTAAATAATTTAATTTCAAAGATTTTTTTTAGGAAAACTAAAATTCAAAATCAAAACATGCATTTTTTATTGAAAATTTATTTGAAATAATAGATTGTATTTACAAAATCAAACTTATTAGAATGCGTCTCAAGAGAAAATTGAAAATAATTTAACTCTATAACTTAGCTAAATTTAACTTATAGCATTTAATTTAAATTTTCTAAATAAATCTCAACGGTTTTTATTTTTTTTAAAAAAATCAAAATAGCACACAACAACAGACAAAAATGTATTACAAAAAATGAAAGGTAAAGATATTACTTTGAAAGTGTTTTCTCATCATTTGATGCTTTGAATCCAGCAAATTTTTCTACCAACTCATCTCCTAGTAGACAGTCGTCAAAGAGCGGCTTCCTCCCATAGTAAGTGTCGAAAGGCACCACATATAGGTTTTGTGCCATTAAGATTGGCTAAATATGAAACGTTTAAACTTATAAAACTTGGATTCCTTTTACATTCTTGATAAGTCCATAAGAACAATGCTAGAGATGGTGGAGGAGGTGATGGCCACATAGAATCATGCTAAGTGTAGTATTTTGTAAATTCTAGTGGCAACATTAGTTCAAACCTAAGACTAAAGGCGATGATTGTTTATTTTCTACGATTGTCTTTTGGCTCTTCTACAATCAAAGAGTATTTTTCAAACATCTTTAAGAATTCCACTCCTGAACTAGGTTCCTTAAAATAGGTAGGTTCTAAATTTTCTTTATTTTCAACACACTCTTCATAGAATTGAAATATTCTCTTAAGATTTCTAAACTTTCCCCATTTGAAGAATTTGATGAAATTTGCAATTTAAAAGTGGATTCAAAAAATTTGGGTTGAGTGTTAGGCCAAGGTTCTAAAAAGATTGACTTGTTTTTCGAACCTAGGTCGGTTTTAAAATTATTCAATCTCCAATAATCATACTCAACCATATCTTCCAATATATAATAGGCTTTGTCTAGTGGTAATTGGTAAAAAGTGGTGGATTCATCTCCTCTTTGTACCTAATTTCTAGTTTCATGACTTAACCCATCTAGAAAAATTCCTAACAGATAATCCTAAGGAAAACTGTGGTAAAGAAGCCTATCAAGTAAATTTTTATATCTCCACTAAGCACTATAAAGTGGTTCTAAGTGTTTATGGGAAAAATTTACAACAAAATGTTGATGAATTTCATAAAACATTTTTTTTATTTTTTTGAAACATTTAATTTATTATATTTCACTTTTGAAAAAAAAAATTAGTCAAATAATGCTCAATTAATCTGATTCCCAGGTCATTGGGGGTCATACAAGACATACTATAAATTTCCAACTTTCTTAGGCATGGGTTGTAGCCTTATGGTCAGGGGATTGAGTCCCAACAGTAGGCCTTTTTGACATAATAAAATAAATTTTGCGATTACCTGAACTTACAAAACTAAAGACAAGATGCCGAGTTTTTCTTTATTCGGAACGAATAAAGTAATGAGTGAAAAGCATCCGCCTTTTTAATTTTTAATTTTTTAATTTTTTAATTTTTTTATTGTTGAATAATAAACAAACTAATCAAACATGCAAATAATTAAAATAATATTACAAAGGATAGAGGTTATTCACTTACATGTTTTCCTGCTTAATTTAGCAATCTGAAAAAGTAACGGCACCTACTTGGCAACGACACCAGACTGTTTGGATTGCCCAAAATATTTTTCTAAAAGTAGACATGTATAGTATAAAAAGGTTGTTGTATCTACATGGAGGTGGGTTTTTGAAGAATTGACAATTTAACGGTTAAAAAGGCAAG
Source organism: Artocarpus hirsutus (assembly GCA_946598075.1). Classification (NCBI taxonomy): domain Eukaryota; kingdom Viridiplantae; phylum Streptophyta; class Magnoliopsida; order Rosales; family Moraceae; genus Artocarpus; species Artocarpus hirsutus. Next base: position 20,068 of record CAMOHE010052760.1, on the reverse strand, counting down.
GGTGATTTTATCGAGAGTTTAAAGAAAAAAATATTTTTTAACAATTTTAAATAAGATTTTAAAACATAAAATTAAGGGGGTGTTTGGCAAAGTGGTTCCCACCACAATCTCAGTTATGAACAGTAAAAGGTTCTCACATGCTACAGTAACAAAAAAAAAAATTTGCTACAGTAAAAAGTTCTCACATGCTATAGTAAAAGTGGTTCCCACCATTCTCCCAAACACCCTATAAAATGGTGAATTTTTGAGAATCCCTTATATGTTTCGTAATTGATATAGAATTTTAATTTGATTTATTCTATCGTTTCCCATTAATAATAAGACTTTTACTATTTTATAAGTCAACTTAAAGAGATAATATAACAAGCTATAATGCATAAGTGTTTTCCTATAACATGTAGTAAAATAATCATCTCTTACTAATAATTTGGTGCATTAACTACGAAAATTATAACCTTTATCACTATAATTATAATCAATATAATTTTGAGATAGAAAAAATAACAAATCAAAATTAATATATTTAAATAGAATAAATTTTCACGCTAATTTCTATAGCACCTCATATTATTAGATGGTTTAAAAATACACTATGACATCCCCTGTCAACAATAAATCAAGCATTGTAAAGCATTTATTGTATCTGTACATGCTATGATGTGGTGAAAACTCAATTTAATAAACAAGCATGATTTTAGTATCATTAATATTAATTATGCAACACAATTAAATTACATAAAGAAAGCACGACTGATTTGATGCAAGAATTGGGTAGTATAACAACATTAACAATAATTAAAAACTAGAAAATATAATTTATTCTATAAAATATAAGCATTACAAAGAAGATATAGGGTTAAAAAACAAATCTGAATACTATTCATACGTGATCATCTTTCTACCTCACCATTCTTTATATTTTAATTTTTTTAGTGGGATTGAATGAGTACCCTAACAATACCTCCTCCCTAAAGGAGTACTGCTCGGCAATAGAAAAGAAACAAGAAGAAGGCAAAGAAGGCCAAAATTGGCCGTGGGTGTCAAAGAATGAAGGGGAAGAGGGTTTATATAAAGGAGAATAGGTACTATTTAACCCTTTTAAGAATTTATTTATTTATTTTTTATTATTTTCTTTTCTTTTCTTTTTCACCACCCTAGAATCAGCAAAAGAACTAATTTTAATCTATTTTTTCCTTTCTTGTTTGCATTTCAATGTTCCTGAGCACGCGTGTTTTAGTTTGTAATCCTATGTAGTGCCAATATGGGACGAATGTTGGAAGGCTGCTAGATTGCTAACCATGGACTGAACAAATGGGCCAGATGAAGTCAACACGAAGAACAGTAAATTCACGCCGACAGACTATGATGGGTCAAGGATGCTAATCAGACAGTTGATTAAACGCGCATACGTAAGAACAATCGTACAAGATTTGAGACTCTATTGCATATTCTCCTAACATGCCAGTGACACATGGTCGGTCTGGATCAATCCAGCAGTGTGATCCGACGGTTTAGAGGCTTCCACATGCCATTTCCTTTTATTTTTGAATTACTTTTGATTTCTTGTGTATTTGAGGTCCATTTTTGCCTATTTTGTATAGTTTTGCTCCGTTTTTCCTCCATATTTTAAGTCTAAAATTAACAAACACATTAAAATTAATTATTTTACAAATAAACTATTTACAATAATTATTAAAAATATTTGTTTTATAATAAAACACACAAAAATAATTACAAACTTTTAAAATTTCAGTCTTTTCGGTTTAACACATATATATTTTTTATTTTTTTGAAATATTTCTAGAAATTACTAAAAATATAATAGAACATTTTACAAATTAAAAATTTATTTACAAACACTTTAAAACTCAAAATAAAATCACATTATATTATTTTTACGGTTTTAATTATTTTCAAATTAAACACATATTTAATATATAGGAACGACTCTAAAAATTACCAAAAATATTATTAAACATAAAAAACACATAAAATACTTGTTTAGATGCATTTATATAATAAGATACAAAATATTTATTAACACAAAAATGCCATTAATTAGAGAATTTAATGAGAAATAAAAGTATAAATAAATGATTTAAGCATTAGAAAATATATACTTTTACAATCTCATCACTCACCTTTTGGTTTTTCTTACTATTGTCATATGTAAAATCCTTATAAAGTTAATAAATAAGCTCTCCTATTAATATAAAAATTGATCAAGTTCACAATTTATCAAACCAATCAATAGCTCAAAATCTATAATCGTCACTCTAATTCTTTCTCACATCCCAAGTTGTTTGTGAAGGAAAAGAAAGAAAGAATGGGTATAAAAAGTTCCTTTGTGCCCCAAACGAGCATGCTTGAAATTGGCCATGTAGTAATGGTGGTACCAAATAATATATGATGTTAGTTGTGCTCTAAATGAGCACCCCGAGGGATTTAACTTTAAGGAATAGTTTGAATGATCTTAAAATTTGTTCGACGGTGCCATAAGGTGTCCACATATGATAAAATTGGTTTTAGCTCCAACTGACTCTTAAAAACCCTCCTAAGTCATTCTATCCATGATAGTTAGTCATAAAAAAAAATTTGGCAACATAACGGATTATTTTTCTTAAAACCAAAAATTTAAACCTACAAGAAAACAATTTTAAAGAGATTTTGACATGCCATAACTCAGTTATCAATTGATTTTAAAGTCTAACTATGTCTAATCAATTCTTAGGTCAAAATGAACCAATAAATAAATTTGCATTTGTCAAAATCATTTAATTTTTCGATTATCTATAGTCTTGCATATTTTTTTTGAAGGAAAATATTGCTTTATCAATCAATTTTCAAAATTTGAATTATACATGCAAATCTATAAATAATAGTATTATCATAAAATACATATAATATATTTTAGTCATCTAACAATTTTAATTAAGTAAATTAAACCATAAATATCATGAAGAGTAATTGAATTCCTACCAATTCAACGAACAACAATTGGTGGCCAAAAAGACTCCACCTTGCAACATTATAAAACTTTGAACACCAAACTTAATTTTTTGAATTCCACCTCATAATTTCAACTTCACAAACATGTTTAATGCATCTAGAATAGGCTAGGAAGGGGTTTTCTTAAATGGGGATGGTCGAGTCAACCTATTGATCGGTAAAACCTATAGGTCAATTCCCTAGATGAAGGGTAGTTGGTGGTAGAGACAGGTACCATCTCAAAGATCTTGAAGAGAGGAAGTCGCATCTGGTGACAGTTGCTCCAAACAGCAACCGGTTCACCAAGTACAAAAATGTACAAAAATGGTGGTGGCAAACCTGAAGATTTTTGGTGACAATTGGAGTGGATGTTGGTGGAGTTTTGTTCTCCTTAATGAGTAGAAAATAATGGTGTAGCTTTCTAATGGAATGGGCATCAAACAATGCCAGAATTCGTTGAGAAAGCAAGTAAAATAAAACTTTCCTTCACCGTTTTCTAGTGATCAGGGGCAAGTGAGATGACTAAACTTTGGCTTCAAAGGTTTCGAGAGGCAACAAGGCTCGTTAGTCAGTGCGTGGTTGTGGATGGTGGCCAAAGGTGGTTGGATTTGGAGGGGCTGCCATGTGTTATTTTTATTTTTTTTCTCCATCTTGAACTTGAAAGATACTGGAGAAATAAGTGAGAGAAGAAGAGACAAAAGGAAAGAATGAAGAGAGAGGAAGGAAGCTTCTAAACTTCCACTTTGGTCCCTAATTCTTTTAAAATTTCAAAATCACCATAACTCTTCAAAAGTTTCTACATCCAAGTTCTTAAAATAACAACAATGTCCCAAATTAATGTTTCCCTTTACAAATAAAGTTTTGGCTTTTACAATATACCTTTCTTAATAAATTTCATCCTTGAAATATCCTGATACAACCTTAAGCTGAAAACTAAACAAGGGTATTTCTTGTATAGCTAGACTTAGGCTCCACAAAATGCAAGCAAAATGATTTACTACTAAGCTCAAGACAAATTGATACTTATCAATTATACACAAATGGAGTGATGTGAATGTTCAAAAGTAATTAGCAATCTTAAAGCCACGTAAAGCTTTTAAAATATGCAAATCTATTATTGGGAAGAAATTAAACTATAAATAATCTCAACACAATCAAAACTTTGATTTTTTTTTTTTAATTTTGAAACAACCCTCGACTAATAAGCTAAAGAAACTCAAAAATAAGCAAGACTTTAGTAATGATAAATTCCCTATATGAGTCATGTTTTATCATGTCAAGTACCTACATGCACCAAAGAGAACCTATCACATCTCATTAATATACTCTTGCAAAGATATGTAAGCGAAAACAAGACTCAAATTCATAAACATATAAACATCAATATGTGACTACTATTCTTAATTCCTAAGTCAATACTGGTTTATCAACTAATTCCAAGTTCAAAGATCTTAAACAAACATAAAAGGACTACACAAATGAATTTTGTAGATTTTAAATCAATCAACTAGGGGCCAAACCCATCAACTATTAAGATCTTGAACTATCAAGACCCTTTGTTGTGCAATGACAATAAAATTGTCTAAATGATTGGTGAAAATCTACGAGCAAAGGTTCAAGGCAATTATGAATAAGCTCAATGCTATACGTCACCAAAGTTTCAAAAATGACTAACCATCCCCAACCAAATTAGATTAGGAATTTCCACTCAATTATATTTAACATTCTCCAATTTGCAACTCTTAACCCATGACAAAAATCAATAAATTGTTTTTATTACGTCTCTAAAGGAATACCAAAAGCCACAATAAATACGCAATTAAGTATCAACTATCAAATCACGTAAATGTACCACAACTTTAGCAATAGAAATACCTAAAAAGGTCTCATGAACATCTACCAATGCAGAATCAAGAATTTTATGTAACCTCCTATAATTTACTAAATTCCATTGCATCGATTTGAAGATCAAATCTTAGAACCAATGTCTTACAACTAACAACGAAGTAGTACATACATATTCCTCTATTCTTCTCAATAAAACCAAAAATCTTTACTACCTAAACTAAGATTCTTAACTACACAGAAAATATCAGAATTTAAAACATACCATGACAACCTTAACTCTCTAAAATATCTAGACTAGATTCTAAAGCAAGTCTAAGAATAAACATATATTAATCCATTGAATGCTCTAGAGCTCTATCTTCCAAAAACAGCCTACGTTGCAAATAAAGAAAAAAAAATGTTTTACTTATCTTTTTTCAACTTTCTAATTCCACAAGTAAAGTTAAGAGATCCAAGATGATAAAATCCAATTTCAAACAACCAAAAATGTTGCCTGTAAAGCAAGAATAAATATATTAAAATATCCAAATAATGTAACCCATGTGAGAAATTTTGAATTACCCAACCTTTCAAAATATCATCCCTTCTACGTGACAACTTGTTCTCAAGCATATTTAAAAGTCAACAAAAGGCCTTAAAATATCCAAGTAACATTTAACACACCAACTTTAAACAATTACTGTGATATTCACCATGCTACTTTACGACTAATAATCAAATAAATTATCCCAAAATAAAATAAAACTTAGAACTATCTCAAGATTAATTGCAACTTGTAATTAACCTAGTCATCATAATTAAAAAGACATTAATTAAATATCAAATCACAATAAATCAACATAATCGCCACCATTAATTCAAAATATAATAGGATTCAATTAAAGGCCAAATTTATACAATTCGAGTCTCAACATAGCCGGTATACCCACAAGGATTACTCATTTTATGCCATTATCATTATTCTTATTATGGCATTTGAAAATAACAAAAACATTACATCATCTTAACTCTACCTAGACTTCCCAAGGCACTCTTGAACCAATGAAGAAGAAGTGACTATAATATATTTTAGTAAACTTATTCCTCAAATCTAAAGAATCTCCAAGCTTATAAATTTAATTTTGACAATCATTAGGCAACAAACTAATGCCTCTAAAATCTACAGTCTCCACAACTAATCACCAACATATAGTCAAGATCCCACCAAATCATGCAAGAGATGAAGTTCTCTTTATCTAGCCTCAATCATGCTCATTTCAAACTTAGAACACTAAATGTAAATTTACTAAGTTCACAAGACAATTCCAAAAATAAATAGTAACATAGCTAAAGTCAATTGACCTACAAGTAGGTCATGCCACATACATTTTCTATCATCTCCAAAAGCTTTCACCATTTTGTTAAAAAGAAAGTGACATGATTTACTAGATTTAATGATACCCACATTAACATTTACGTGAACATAATTTTTTCCCAAAAGTCCTATGTTTAAACTCTTTAAGAAAACAATTTCATTTCCTCCTAAAAAATTAACAAAATATGAAAAATGTCAAGACCATGCTACTCAATAAACAATGATTTTAAATAACTCAAAATAAGTATAAGTATATAGAAAACTACATTTTAACCTCATGTCCATACCTTTACTGTACATGACATTTAATGATTTCCTTTGAGCAAGGCTGTATAGAACCATACGGATGTAACTATGTTGTTGAAAGCCAAAGATGATGAAAAATTACTATAAACCTCAATAAATCCTAAGCTTTGATATTTATAAATCCCAGATCACCAAATCATTCAATGTCACAACAAGAAACCATCTATCAATGATGACTAGGTTGAGGGATTGGGACATTCAAAACCAAAGTCAAAGGCTTCTCATGGGTTTTACAAAATAATTAACACCATCAATTTGAGGCAACCAAGAAAAAGTATTGATAATATTAAATCCAATGAAAATGGAAAACTTTATGCTATAATATGATAAGACAAGAATTCAAGAAAAGCACATGTAAGATAGGAAAATGCTATAAAAACTAGTTATTACAAACATCCCTAGCCCTTCAAAATATTGAAAATAATTCTAGTGCCTCAATAAGTATGAATGCTAGACCACACTAGCCAATATCATAACTTAATGAACCCAACGCTAAAACAGAATCTCTGGAATAATAGGAGTCCATACTTAATCAATGGCATAGCCCAAGAATGAGACATGGACAACATTGTGTCAAGAAATTCACAAGTCAATTAAAATTTGAACTTTGGTAGTAGTACACTAGAGGACATAAATGAAAGTTCAAAAACTGTTAAAGACAAGACCATTAGTACGACTGTTTGGTGCATGGAACTCACACTTTAAATGATACAGTTCCCTATAGTTCTATCAAGGAAACCCAACAGGTTAAAGTTTCGAGAAACTCAAAACCATGCTCTGATATCCTTTTTATCACAACTCGTAATAAACGCTAGTAACAAAAATAAAAAAATTTTGAAGATTTAGAAAGTCTAAAAATTTAAAAACTATAGTTAGGCCCATAAGATTATAGAAAAAATTAAAGTTACTCCAAAGTTTTTAACATTAAATAAAAAGATAAAATACAAATAGTCAATTTAAATAAAAATATACAAAACTAATTTAATGCTCATAAAATAAGTAAAAATATAGTTGTGCAGCTTTAGTCAAAATAAAAATTCAAAAAACAAATTAAAAGAACGTTTATAGTTAATCAATTGTCTATTGGAAATGTTCATTCTATGTACCTTCTATGCACCAATAAAGAATCAAGAAAATAGGACAAGTATACTAGTCAAATGGCAAGAAGTACTAACAATAATCTAACACTTCAAGTAACAATTGACTAACCTTAAAGGAAAAGTAGAGAGTGAGCATACAATGCCTAGTAGGAGATCTATTACTATTATTATATGTAAACTCCTTACAAAGTTAATAAACAAGTTCTCCTATCAATATAGAAATTCATGAAGTTCAAAATTTATCAAACCAATCAATAGTTTAAAATCTATAATCGTCACTCAAATTGTCACTCATATCTTGGGTTTTTAATGAAGAAAGGAAAGAAAGAAGGGGTATGAAAACTTCCATTGTGCCTGAAAGGAACACCTCGTATCCATTGTACCCCAAGTGAGCATCCCGTGAAATAGGTCATGTAGCAATGATGGTACCAAATAATATATGATATCCGTTGTGCCCAACAAATGAGCACTTTATCGGATATGACTTTGAGGAATGATAGCCCAAGAATTGCTATCAAAGAGGGGGTTGATTGGGTTTTTAAAACTTTTTACAAGTATTAAAAATTTCTAGATTAATTGCTAAAACAATAAATGCACAAATAATAATTTAGATGACAATAAATGCGTAAAATAAATGAGATAAGCGAAAAAAGGTGCAAACATCATTTATGGTGGTTAGGCAACTTGTCTACGTCCACTATCGCCGAGTAAGACCTTCACTCGACCTCTGTCGCTATTTCGACTGTCTTTTCAATACGATCACTCCAAGTCCAATCCAATAACTTATCAACCTAAGGCTCACCATAACCTCTTACAATCTGTCAATTTTAATGGAGATTGGCTAATCAAAACAACTTCAAATTCTACAAAGGCTTTGGAAATCTAATTCACTCAGTTTTACCAGTGTTTGAAAGTTAAGCTCACTTCTCACAACTCCTAGAAATAATTAAAATATAATATGAATTATGCTAGGAGGTGATCAAGCATGCAAAATGAATTTTTAACAAGTTTGGCTCAAGAATGATTAAAAGCTTGTTGAACACTTAGAGATTGATACAAGGATGATTCTAAATGTGCTTAGATCTCAACAAACTCAAAAATAAGGCTATTTACATGCTAAAACACGAAACTAGCTGTTTATAGCTATTTAAGGCATATTTATAACAACTAAAAAACTAGTCATTAGACTGCATGGTCGATAGCCATATACATGGCGCAGTCAACTGTAGTGCGCCAGGCACGGTTGACTATACCTCTAGTAGAAGCCTGCGTGTCAATTTTGTTTCAAAATTTGAAGACAATTTTATAAACTAATTTATTTTAAAATGGATTTGAAAACATTTTTAACACTAATTGTTAGTCTTGAAAAATTTGTAGTAAGTAAGAACAAGTAAGAACAATTTTTACAAGACTTTAAAAATAATTTTTTTAATTTAAAGATGATAATTAAAATGCTTGAAATCATTTTAAGTTAAAAATTAATTGAAAAATTAATTCTTTGAGCCAATTAAACTTGATAAAAATTTCATGCATGTTCTACATCGTAAAAGCTTAAAGATAAAAACAATCTAATTCTTCATGCTTGTTGATGCCATTTTTTCATTCTTCAAGCTCTTAGTGATTGATCTATCTTCTTTTAATTTCTTTCGAGACTTGATGAATTTAAGGAATTAATTGTTTGTTGTCATCAAAACTAAGATAAATATTTCATTTGTAACCTTGGGGCCAACAAGGAATACTTTGAATGGCCTTGAAATTTATCCGACGGTGCCGCATGAGGTCCAATATATAACAAAATTGGTTATAACCCCAACTGGCTCCTAAAAACCCTCTTACGTTATTCTACTAATGATAGTTAGTCCTAACGAAAATCCGGTAGCATGATAGATTATTTTTCTTAAAACCAAAAGTTAAAACCAATAAGAAAACAACTTTTAAAGAGATTTTGCCACTCCATAAATGCTAGACACACCACCTAAAATAGTTACATATATAACATCATAACCTTACATCCAATTGCAATCATCATTTTCTCAACATTAATCATACCGATGAAAGTAAAGTCATGATAACTCATATATTAACATAAGTTATAAAGACCAATAATAGCACAATAAACTTTAAAGGATTTGAATAACCTAGATATAAAGCATTCATCAAAATATAAAACTCCATTTGCAAGTAAATGATAAATCATATAATCCTAATTTCTTTTTTACATAGATTAAAGATATTGGATAGTTTTATTTTTGTTTTAATTTATCAATTGATTTTAAAGCTTTAATTATATCTAATAGATTCTTAGGTCAAAGTAAACAAATAAATAAATTTGAAGCTGTCAAAATCATTCAATTTACTAATTATCCATAAACTTGCATATTTTTTTTTGAAGGAAAATATTACTTTATCAATCAATTTTCAAACTTTAATTATACATGTAAATCTATAAATTACAGCATTATCATAAAACACATATGACATATTTTAATCATCTAACAATTTTTAATTAAGTAAATTAAACCATAAATATCATGAAAAGAAAGTAATAGAATTCCTACCAATTCAACCAACGACAATTGGTGACGAAAAAGACCACGTCTTGCAAAAACTATAAAACATTAAACACCAAACTTAGTCTTTGAATTCCTCCTCATAATTTCAACTTCACTGGCATGACTAAAGCATTGGGAATAGGCTGGAAAGGTGTTTTTTCTAATGGGGATGGTCTGTTCAACCTGTTGACCGATCAAATCTATTGGTCAACAGGTGTTGACCGACGGCTTAAGGGTGGTTGGTAGCGGTCGCAAGTACAATCTCAAAGATCTGGAAGAGAAGAGCTTGCATCTAGTGACAGTTGCCCCAAACAGCGACCAGTTCACCAAATAAAGCACAAAAAATTCAAAATGGTGGTGGCAGACTCAAAGTTTTCTAGCGACAATTAGAATGGGTGATAGTGGGTTTTTGTTCTCCATGATGACGGGAACACAATGGTATAGTTTTTCGGGCAGAATGGGTATTGAACAATGCCAGAATCCGATGAGAAAGAAACTAAAATGAAACTTTCCTATGCCATTTTCTAGAGATTGGCAACAAGTGAGACTGCTGAACTTTGGTGTCAGAGGTTTTGGGAGGTGGTGAGGCTTGTAGGCTAGCATGTGGTAACATACTATGGCTAGAGGTGGTTGGATTAGGAGGGGCAGCCATGTGTTGTTTTCCTTTTTTTTCCTTGTCTTGAATGTGAAAGAAACGAGAGAAAGAAGAGAGAAAAGGAAAGAAAGAAAAGAGAGTGGGAGAAAGCTTCTAGACTTCCACTTTGGTCCTTAATTCTTTTAAAATTTCAAAATCGCCTCAATTCTTTCAAACTTTCCACTTCCAAGTTCTTAAAATAACAATTATGGCCTAAATTTATGTTTCTCTTTGCAAATAAATTCATGGCTTTTACAATATTGCTATGAAAAAAAGGCCAATTCCCTATTTCAAAAAGTTTAGAGATTTCCCTAATTTTAAAATTTGGCCATTTATTTAAAATGGTGGTAAAAATGAGACATATACTTTATTTTCTCAACAATATATAAGTGAGAACACATTTGAAAATAATTATGCAATATGGATAAATTAAAGGAAAAAGGTATATTTAAAAAACACATTTTTAAATAACGTTATATGATTGCAAAGGGAAAAAGAGGAAGAGTGTATAAGTGGAAAAAAGTAAGGATGAGTGAAAAGAAAAGAAACAAAATAATAAAAAAAAGTCCTAGAAAAAAGAAATCTGTAAAAAAATGACGAAACACTAAGAAGAAGCAAAACTCTACTTAAAAACTCATTCTAAAAATTAAAAAAAAATAATATTGTGGAAAATGTCAAACTTTATAAAACTATTAGTAGCAAATGTCAGTAATACTTAATATTGTTAGGAAATATCAGATTTCTTAAAAACCTAATGTTCTTTATCCATTTTTCCATGATTTTATATTGACTTTTTGGTTTTGTTTTTTCTATTTTTTCTTCATCCTCTCTCTCTTCTTTCTTTCTTCTTTCTCTCTTTTCTATGTTCTTGTTACATCTCTCTCCCTCTCTCTCTTCTCTCTCTCTAGATCTTCCTTCTGTAGCACCATAGCTCCCCTGGCATGACAGCTCCATCAAAGCCAAGTTTCATCGCTGTTGTTGAAGGTTGATGATAGTAGAAACCATCACAATTGCTGATAGCAAGATCATATTGAGGCCTCTAATGACACGTCATAGTGTTGACAAATTACATTGGTTATCACGAGCAATTTTGTGTAGTCGTGATAGAGCTTCTATTGCCTCTTTCGATAAACTGCTACAAACATACATGTTAATTAAAACCTCTATATTCAAATAAGGAACTAATTAACAAAAATTCATTAAGATTAAGCATTCACAATAATTACAGATGCACAAAGTATATATTCCTATTTCAAATTGCACATTCTACCATATTATTGATTAAGACCTAAATGTTATAAAATAAAGCAAAGTATAACAAAGACTAAAGAGAACAATAGAGAAAGACAAGAGAAAATTGGAGACAAAACAAATTTTATACTTTCACTTGTGAAGAATGAATCCATACAAGCTTAGTACAACTCTATTTATAGGCCAAGTTATCATACTAGAGATAATGATAATAGACATAACTTACATATGTTTCATATACAATTAAGGGAGACATAATGCACAATATTAAGAGAGATTTAATGGGGTGATAATGTGGTCTAAATGCGAATTATAAATTTGGAATAAAATATTTGCTTGTAACTCATGGAATACCAAGAGGTGGCATCCACACATACTTGATTCACAACACTCCCCCTTGGATGTCCACCATACAAAGAATATGCCTCATTAAAAACCTTACCAAGAAAAAACCCAATGGGAAAAAATCTTAGTGAAGGAAAAAGAGTACATAATTCTTGTATGTTCTGCATTTAGGATTGCTTCATTAAAAACTTTGCTAGGAAAATCCAATGGGACAAAAACCTAGGCTAAGGAAAAAAGAGTACAATATGCAGTGTCTCCCCCTTATGTCAACATGTCTTTTTCAAAGATCTCTAAGTCGATGCATACCAATTTTGTGTACCAACTTCTCAAATGTTGTTGTAGGAAGTGCCTTTGTAAATAAATCTGCCAAGTTGTTACTAGAGCGAATTTGATGTACGTCGATCTCTCCTTTCTTTTGAAGCTTGTGCATGAAAAAGAATTTTAGTGAAATGTGTTTTGTTCTGTCTCCTTTTATGTAACCCTCTTTAAGTTAAGCAATTCAGGTTGCATTATCTTCATACAACACAGTTGGACTTTCTTTGTTGAATAAAAGAGTACATATTTCTCTTATATGTTGCACCAGGGATCTTAACCATATCCATTCTCGACTTGCCTCGTGAATTGCCAATATCTCAGCATGATTCAAAGATGTGGCAGTTAGGGCTTGTTTTGTCGAATGCCACGATATAGCTGTACCACCATATGTAAACAAATAACTTGTTTGTGATCGTGCTTTATGTGGATCAGACAAATATCCTGCATCCACATATCCAATCAATTCCGACTTGGAATCCTGTGCATAATACAGACTCATATCTGTTGTACCACGAAGATAATGAAATATTTGTTTGATATCATTCCAATGTCTTCAAGTTGGTGAAGAACTATATCTCGCTAGTAAGCTAACAGAGAATGATATGTCAGGTCTTGTGCAGTTAGCAAGATACATTAGTGCACCAATAGCACTAACATATGGTACTTCTGGACCCAGAATTTCTTCATCATCATCTCGAGGACGAAAATGATCCTTTTTCACATTAAGGGATCGTACAACCATGGGAGAACTCATTGGATGGGATTTATCCATATTAAAACGCTTTAATACCTTTTCAATATATGTTGACTGATGAACAAAAATCCCTTTCAATAAATGCTCAATCTGCAAGCCGAGACAGAATTTTGTATTTCCTAAGTCCTTTATTTCAAATTCATTTTTCAAATATGTTATCGTATCTGTAAGCTCTTCATGAGTCCCAATGATATTCAGATCATCAACATAAACTGCAATAATAGCAAATCCAGACTTAAACCTTTAAATAAAAACACATGGGCAAATTGGATTGTTAATATATCCTTATTTCAAAAAATATTCACTGAGACGATTATACCATATACATCCAGATTGCTTTAATACATACAAAGATCTTTATAATTTAATTGAATACATCTCCCAGGGTTTTGAATTGCATGTTTCAGGCATTTTTAGGCCTTTAGGGACTTTCATATAAATGTCACTATCAAGTGACCCATACAGATAGGCCGTTACAACATCCATTAGACGCATGTGAAGTCCTTTTGAAACTGCCAGGCTAATCAAAAATCTAAATGTAATTGCATCCACTACTGGTGAATATGTCTCCTCATAATCAATACCAGGTCTTTGTGAAAAACCTTGTGCGACAAGTCATGCTTTATATCTAACAACTTCATTTTTTTCATTACGCTTTCGCACAAATACCCACTTGTAGCCTTTAGGTTTTACACCTGTAGGTGTTTGGATAATAGGCCCAAAAACTTGACGTTTTTCAAGTGAATTTAATTCTACTTGGATTGCGTCTTTCCATTTTGGCCAATCATTTCTACGCTGACATTCTTCAACGGACTTTGGTTTAAGATCCTCGTTTTCTTCTATAATATCAAGAGCTATTGCATATGCAAATATGTTGTATTTTAATTTCTATGAATTTTTTAATTTTCAGATTAGAAACTAGTAAACCTACCAGTGGTATTATACCACCCGTCCACCTTAAGTAAACCACCTATTAACCCATGTGTTAATTGTAGATAGTGAACCCAGCTTTGCTCATCTTCTAATCCTTGAATGTCTTGCAACCTTTTCAAAACTATCCTAAGCAATTTATGAATCTTATCAGAGATTAAAATATATAGATTTACACTTAATTCATTTATGGATGTAGTTATATGTTGTGCTTTAGTTTTAATTGTCCTTATGCACACCTTAGGAACAAGGGTGTGTGGAACTTACGTTAATTAAATTCTGAGATTAAAAGATTATTGAGAAGCTTGGAAGGTAGGGATTCTATTACTCATCTTTTATAAGGTTTTTTTATGGAATTAAAATTGATTGTTTTACCACAAGATATATGTATCTATATTGAACTGCTATTATATGAGAGTCACATATGAAACTATGACATGAACTCGTCCTGTAATGATTAGCGGGGAACATAATGAATTAACATATAGTGTTATAAATTGGGAAACATGGTTAGAAAAATTGACTCTATAAATAATGATTGAACATTGAGAAATGGTGAAACGTGAAGAGGGCGGCGGTTACGTCCTTGGACACGAATACCCTAAAAGGTAAAATAAGGGGGAGGTGATGACGCTCTCTTGGGTCGAAAGTCTCAAAACGTACTGTACATGAACTGACTTGGTGAGGACTCGGGGCTTGATGTCCCCTCACCGGAATACCCTCGGAATGTTTGGAGGGTGGCCAAGCACACCCGTTTGGGTTTCGATAAGTTAAGTGTTACTTTATTTAATGTGGATACCAAGGAATAATGATGAATTGTAATATTTGTATATATGTATAAGTGTAAAACTTGGTAATGGTTAACTATGATATCCACGAGATATGATCATAATAAACTTCATAATCTGGTATATGATGTAAATTAACTAACCATGCGGTTTTAATGTGGTAATGAATAAAATCTTAAGGTGAGTAATGATTTTCCCTACTTGACATGTCAATGCTCATCCCTATTATATTTACATCTCTCATGTGGAACTCAGTGCAACTTATCTGACGAGAAATAGGCAACAACACTGTTGATTTCGTATTGGAAGATCTTTGTTTAATTGTAACTCGTCTAGATTATGTAAGATTTGTATTTCTTTTGTGATGGCTGTGTTAAGTTATTTGGGAGTTGTACTATAGTGATGATGATTATATTTTAAATATTTGATGCTACACTAAAAACTATGGTTTGTATTTTAAATGTTTATTTTTATTTTTATTTTTATTTTTATTTTTGTTTAAAGACCCATGGGCATTGTTTAATGGATTTAAATAATATTGAATCTAAGTTTATTTTTATTTATTCAATACTGCTTACCCCCACATAGGGGCGTTACACAGCTTGCCTTTAAACATTTAAATTTGTGGCAAAGCATCCTTATTTATAGCAATATTATTTTTTTGATTGAAATTGTCATGTGATTTTCTTATCCGTCCTTAATTAAGAGTATAAAAGGTCTTTTGTGGAAATGCTAACGCAAATTTATATTTAAAATAAAGTTAATTAATTCAAAACTTTCTATTTTGATAATATTTAATTAAAGATCTTAATCACAATAAAGTTGAGTTAAAATACATAAATTTGATTGTTCATATCATCAAGCAACGATACATGTAAAAATTGCAAGTCGATTTCATTAAAAAAAATTAACATCATATAAAATTCATAAATTCAAAGGGCAAATTACAAATATGTGCAAGATCAAAGGAGTGCAAGTGCAAAAAAAAAAATCCTATTCAATGGCTGCAAATGAATCATGCTCCTCAAGCCTTCTGCTTCTCACCCACACAAGGGAAAAAAAAATCTTGTGCCTCCTTCATTTTTATTACTTAGCTTCAGTTCTTTGCAACAAACAACTTCCATATGTAGTATCTAATCCACTTTATGTATAACACACAAAATTTACACAAAACATACAACAATGAAGCCCAAAAATGCTACTTTAGTTACACCCACTAAATATTGACTTATATGCTAAAAGAACAGTATATGTGCTTACTTTATGATAGTATAACCTGTAATGCTTTGAATATATTACAAGCGCATAAGGGGAGAGAAAAACAAAACCAAACTAAGAAGTAAACAAACAAAACAGTAGAATTTGTAGTCCAGTAAAAACTAAATTAAGTAGGAGTTAATACTCGCCTTCTGTATGGTTCTAGACTAGTGCAATCCCGAGCCTGTTTCACTTTCTTCTCTTAAGATTTTGGTCTTGTTTTTTCTTTTTCTTTTTTTAATTTTTTCCTCATTCTATTACTATGAACTTCTATGTTAAGGGATCTACATAAATCATACAAAATTGTATTAAAACAAAATAAAACATAGAAATCTGATGGTTTAAAATTAAATGATTACCGATAAAATTAATTTTTTTACCTTCTTAACTCAAGCACTCTCTTTATGATGGTTGGCAAGTCCAACAAACCAAGTACTCTGACTAGCCTCACAAATAGAAAACAACAATAAATGGCCAAAAGCCCGCTCCCAAGCAGACGATCAAGCCGCATCTTGTTCTTGGGTAGCACCACTAGTGCCCAAACCAATCCGCCCATCAAGAACCCCATTGTCTCATATAATGAGCGGTCCCTTGGGATCATGTATGCTGATGGGTATTCTGACCATGCCAATAGTACAAGCGAAAACCCAATCCCGACCACGATGTTAAACATGGCCCAGCATAGCACCCTGCTATCGCTATCTGAGCCCTGTCAGGCCCACCACTCACAACCATCGCCATGTTGGCAATCAAGTCCCCTAATGAGTTACCCCATGCAAGGACAGTCAGCCCTAAAACCGAAGGGCTTACCCCAAACACACTTCCCAAGGAGACCAAACGTGAAACCAACTCTTCGGCCAATATGTATTTCGCTTGGGTGGTCCATAGTGATTGGTGGTGACGTAAGCAAGGTTCCTGAGGACCAATCCGATGAGGACAGCTGTCATGTAGGTGACCAAGGCTATTCGTGAGTCAACATTTTCTCTTTGGGTGTTACATAGAAACGACAACAAAATTGGAGCCAAAGTCACCGATGTAACTGCGTAGCATTTTGACCATTGTTCTTCTGTGACCATTGGTATGGTTGCTCTTCTAGGCAAGTAAAGTGGAAGCTCTAGTAATCTAATCACCAACTTGAGAAAAGTAAAAATTGGACCAAACTTTTGATTCTTAATTTGGTACTTATCATGATGATCAAGTTTTACATAATTACTATAGTTATTATAGTTATCATTGACATAGCCCAACATAGGAACACTATAATCATCATCATGAGACGATGTCGTTTTGCCTTCGTCGTCTGTATTTTTGTAGAAAAAGTGCGTGGCAGAGACAGAACATACATACAAAAAGTAGATGGCAAAGAAGGAGAGGGCGCTGAGGAGATTGATTCTCCCAACGATGAGTATCGCGAGGAGAGAGGATAAAGAGAATAGGAAGAAAGACACATCTCTGGTAAAGCTGGTTTTGTCAAGTGAGACCAAATTGGGGTTAGAGCTCATGGCAATGCCTATGACTCCGACGACGATGCTGGAGATGAAGAAGGCGCCTTCAAAGACGCCGTTTAGGCCGACATCGGCATCATTAGATCTTGTGCAGGAGATGATGCTAGCAAAGATGTCGGGGGCCCCGTTGCCGAGGGAGAGAAGAGTGATGCCAGCGATGGTGGGAGAGAGTTTTAGGGTTTTGGACAAGCTTTCTAAAGAAGGGCAAAAGTAATCAGTAGTGGTGTTGCCGAGTAAATAGAACAAGAGGAGGAGCCAGAGGAGGAGGAGGGAGTGGCCTAGATGGTGGGAATTATGTTGGCCGAAGTGGCAATGGAAAAGGAGGAGGTAGTTGACGTAGCCTTTGGGGCGGCATGTTTGGTGGAGTTGGATGAAGGAGCACTTGGCGGTGGAGTCGGTGAGGTTGTGGAGGGAGGAGGCACAGGCGTTAGAAGATGTGATGGTGGTGAGGAAGTTGGGAGTAGTGGAAATGATATTGTTGGGCACCGGGTGATTGAGATATTGGAAATTGTTGAGGAAGAAGAAGAGGAGAAAGAGGAAGGATGTGTTGAGGAAGAGGAGAGGGAGCTTCTTGGCTATAGTACTTGTTGTTGAATGTGCCATTTGAAAACGAAGAAGATGAAATATGTCATTTGCAGGGAATCATGAGTGAGTTCAATGTTGATATATATCCGAAGAACTACGTGTATACGTCGTCCTATTATCTGGAGATTGTGTAATTGGTGGTGCTGTTTATTGTGCTCAAGTATTTTAATTGTAGAAATGTTCCAATTTTCAAACTTTGGACGAAGAAAGCTTTTGAAGTGAGTAGGTACGTGAGATACATTTCCATTTGGTACTTCAAGACGGTAAGGTTTTTCTTTTGGGTCCTTTAAATGATCCACAAGGTTTAAACCATCTCCAAGACAAATATCAATGTCACAGTCATATTTACCATCAAAAAGTATAAAAATAACATATTTGATATGTTATTTAATTTTATATGACAATGCATAAGGTTTAAAATGCCATATTTACTTTTTATCATAATTATTAAACTTAAACTTGTAAAAATAAACTTTTAATATTAAAATAATTAAAAAGTAAAAATGTTGTAATCATTAAAGCAAAAAAGTCAATTTACTAACTAATACAATCAAATACTAAAATTGTTATATGCTAAACTTTATGGCAAATTTGCCATAAAGTTTAGCATATAACAAATTTAACATTGAAAATAGCATTGTATTGAAGAGTTTTTTTTTTCATTTAAATGCTAAATTTGCAATTGGCACATCAATTTACCATTATATTGGAGATGCTCTTAGTCTCATTCTCATAATTAACCATCGATTACAATTGTGAATAATGTAAAGCTCTTATTGAAACACTCGTTATTTTAACGGGTATGATTTTTGATAAAATCATATAAATAAATATGTCATTTTAGCATTTTTACTAAGTCACCGTAGTAAATATTTTAAATCTACCTATCACTCACTTATATCAGCCTTGTCCCACTACATTAATGCTCAATTAAATAGCATCCTTATCATTTGGAGACATAGAATTAATTCACCTCAACTACCAGAAGACATCGATATGTTTTCTCAACCACCTTTTTAATGCTTCCTTCATCTTCTTCTACAACATACCTCATTTGTCCCCTCAATTATGTTGACATTATTTGCTAAAAGTCTCCGTGGGAGACATGATAACATTTTCTTTTAATGCTCATTTAATTCTATCCCGCTCCTCAATTAATTTGATGCCTATATATTCAACCATCACCACTGTCTTCTCTAGTTTCTCATTCTCTCCTTTCTCACTTCAATTTCCAACTAAAGACATAAGACATAAAGCTCTCTTTGCAACCATGACAACTATAATTTCCAGCCACGTTTGAAGCCGTTTTGGAGTCAATACAAGCTTGATTTTTAACCCAAACTTTGGTGTTTTTCAAAGGAGTTTTGAGGTAGGTTTTCTTAAATTCAAACTTGGTTTTAATATGTGTTTTCTCCATGTCTAATGCATGATTTTCGTGTTCCAAGTTCATGCAAATTTCTAATTATGTTAGCATACATATTTGAGCATTTATGAACAAAAACTTGAGTCCTAAGTTGAAACCGACAACCAACCTTTATTTGGTTTGATTATGATTT
>CAMOHE010052758.1:0-44921 GCA_946598075.1 Artocarpus hirsutus | reverse complement strand
GCCAAGTCAATGATTGAAAACGAAAAACTAAAGACACAGAAAATCAACTAGATAAATTTATACAGGAAAAAGGCATGGGTAGAAGATTCTGGACAAAAGAAGCGACAAAAATAGATCACTTAGGTAAGGGATTTGGTTGAAAAATGGGGAAGATGGGCTCCACACAAAGTGTGCTAACTCAAATTCTCTCTTTTTCATCCGGTTACACATTTACGAGAATCCGATACAAGACTCGGCCATGTTGTAAATTCCATTCCTCGATCATTTTCGAAATCTCATCAATATTTAAATAATTAACGGTGGGGGAGTTAGAAACTATTTTTTGTTTTCAGGTGACAAAAAATTACAAATATAGATAACATTTTATTGAATAAATATAAAGTTATACACATTCATTATTGAGTTTATTTTATATAATTAATAAAATAATAAATTTACTAAGTAATTCATTAAAAATAGGTAGTCACTAATGATTAATTTTTATGTCAAATCATTAATAATTAATAATCAATTTTTAGGTAAAGAATAGTTTTTTGAAGGGCAAATATATTCCAAATCACGGAAATACAAACAAAAATGCTGACATGAATGATCTCACATTACAAAGAAAACCCTAACCAATGACTAGTATCACCAATAAGTTCTAATAAAATGTCTAAAAGGATAAAACATGTACCAAGCTTTAACAACAGGATGCCAACAAAGCACAAAAACAATTGAGCATGTATACTACTCTACAAAACACTCCACAATAGATGAAAGACTCCGATCAATCGAGATTAAGAGACCTACAAACTGAGAGTCACCTGCAATATTGCTAGGCAACAAACCAAACGAATTGGACATACAAGTAAAAGCATAGAATGAGGAAACTACCTCCATTATTACTGACTCAAAACAAAAACAACATAACCAAGCCATTATTCAAGACAAACAACTACCACAAAAAGGAAATGAAGCCCTACTAATACAGCAAAAGCAACCGATTAGATGATAAATCATACAACTATAGAAACGACAAAACCCAGATCTGACCGGAGCATAAACCATAACAGAAGGGACATCTTCAAGCGCGTATGTCCATGCGCAACTGTCAGTCGCCATTGAGCCTAACACATGCTCCCCTTTGAGAAATGCCATGCCACAAGGACCCAAACCCCTTAGACGCCAACCCTTCGAAAGACCCACGAGTCTTGCGTCAACGAGCACCATTACAAGGTTGCCCTCCCCTCCAAGTTTCCACCACCGAGCAAAAACCCAGCCTGTGCAATATAGGTAATTAAAGATCAATCACTAGATAAAGATTATGTGATATATAGAGAATTAAAAAATTATCAATAACTAATAATAAATTAAATAATTATAAATACAGAATATGCAATATATAAATATTTTATTATTAAATTAACATGATTTAATTGATAATTTACTGAAAAATATAATGTAAATTTTTTATTTATCAGTTAATAACTTAATAAAGAATTGCTAATAAAATATACCAAAAACTATTAGGTAAATATCATAATTATTTACTAGATATTAATTAATTAATAATATATTAATTACTTATACACTAATATATTATTTAAATAATAACTATCAATTAATTAATTATGCATATTAATATATTACTAAAACCTTAACTTTATCTATTATATTATTAATTCTTAGTTATTTTATACATTAATTAAAAATTGTTGAATACAACATATACTCGATGCATATTTTCATAACTATAATCAATCTCTTCATAGTTAAAACAAAACGAAACAACCGAACACAATTACATAAACGGTCCAAACAACACTCTCAAAAAGCAGAATTTTATCTTCAAATCAAAAATAAAACCATGTTGAAAACGCTTCTAAACAGATCCAAAATATCTCCATGTTCCAATCACATAAAATCCTCTCCGAACAACGCAACTAATGTTTTTAGAAAAATCATAATATTCCAGGTGAAAAAAAACACACTATCCTTTAATATTTGTTTATTTTTCTCTAAAAACTATCAACAAAAAACTTAAAAGAAATTATGAAAAAATATATATGACGATACAAAACTACACTACCGCCTACTTCAAATTTTCTGTCTATTTTATTACATAATACAGCATTTAATAACTTTTTTGCTGTCACCCCTTAAAAAAAAAAAACCTTATTTGTTGTTACTTGATTACACGGGTGACGCCCTGGTTGAATTGGCTCGCCATTGGGAGTATTTTGCATTTCTTTAGGATGATTCCAGAGTCATCATTCTTTTCTTTGATATCAGAAAATGCCAACCAAACATGCTCGACCACTTCTCAATTTTTTTTTTATTAAATCATAAAATTCTTTTCGGATCTAGAACCAAATGGGCTCAAAGTTACTCCTATTAAAGAGAAAGGTAAAACAAGCAGAGAATTTAGAAATCTTTTTAAAAACTAAAAGAGAAACAGAAAACAAAACAAAAGCCATAAAGGGAGAACACTCCACTCCACTAAAAGCCACCCACCTCCAATAGCATACAATTCGATGCTATCAAACAGATGGGGAAAATCTTCCTTAAGATTTTAGCTTTTTTCAAGCAAATCCATCAAACGAAACTTAAATAAATAAAAACATCAAACGAAAAGTCTACATGCTCCTAGAACTACCAGAATTCCAAATCTGTAACCATGCAGACTTGGACTTAGGCTCGTAACTTCCAGAAAACGAAAAATAAATGAAAAGATAGATGTTAAAAGAGAGTAGGAAGGCCTCATGATTGAAAGATCCTCCAATTTGTCTGACAAACACAGGCACAAATATTTCAGCCAATCTACCTCTTGGCCTTTTTAAGTGTACGCCAAAAAATTTCGTCTGTTTTGATCCCACATTGCTGTCTTAATAGTAAATTTCTATTCATTATAAATAAATCTCTTGCGAATTTTTAAGCCGCAGTCTTCAATCAAGCAGTGTCATAAATCAACTCCTTTTAATCGATGTTTAGAGATGATGGCTTCTAGCTTCAGTAATGCAGTGCTAATAACAGTATAAACAGAAAAATGCATATGCCAACTTCCAAACGTATTACTATGGTCGGTACAAAATATGCATCTCATTCTCTAAAGCAAAGCAATCATGTACAATGAATTCAAAAAGATACTGCTTTCAACGCAGTTTTGAGTGATTAGTAAGACAATTTATCATACTCGCACCTACTTTCATGTCAGAACGCCTATGTAATTTTCACTTCACTTCCCTCAGATTCACATACAACCTCTATAAACGTGTGGGAAAAAGAAGAACTGGGAAAAGGAAAATGAGAAGACAAATCCTCATCTGAATTCTTAAAAATGAGCCGATGGGAATGTATAGTGTGCATGTTTCAAGCGCAATTTACTGCTTCTTTGTTTTCCTGAGATGGATTGGATAGAAGTTTAGGCCAAAGGACGCCAACAGTTATAAACATAGGAACAAGAACTAAAGATTTATGAAGAGGGAAACTTACCAGAACTTCTAGGAGATTTTCAAGTTCAGTTCTTATGTTAGAGAAGGATGGACGGTTGCTGGGGATTCCATCCCAACACTTCTGCATCAATTCTAATAGTTTGGGATGTGCATTAGTAGGAAGATCTGGGCGCAATCCCTGAGCATACAACAAAAAAAATAACTGAGGGATAGGATAAGGATCTAAACTTTTTTTTCTCTCTTTGGCAACCAGATATGACAAACATTTTTTTTATGAGAAAAAAAATTATTAGAAAAAGGGAACAAAACAGAGACAACAGGGGACAAAGAGTCCACCAAAAGAGAACAAAAACACCTAAAGAAACAAAATCATTGTACAAATCCCCTCAATAAATTAGAGAAAGAAAAAGCGTTGAAACCCTCGACATTAGAAAGCCATAAGGCAACCCAAAATTTATCTCTCCCACACTTCGCTAACATCAGCTTCAACGTCATCAAAGATCCTATTATTCCTTTCATGCCACAAAACCCAATTGACCAAGAGCACAGCTACATTTCAGATCTTCCTACAAATTTTACTCCTTTTCATCAACAGATCATTTAAAAAGATCTGCAGCCCGATGAGGAATAACCCAATGAACCTTAAAAACATTCAGCATTCTATACCACATGCTCAACGGAAAACAACAAAAAGAAACATATGATCTAAAGTTTCGCCAGCTCATTTGCAAAGGACACACCATCTGGGAGATGGATGAAGAAAAGGCTTCTTCCTTTGCATCAAATCATGAGTGTTGAGCATACTGGAAACCAGCAGCCAATTAAACACTTGGGACTTTAGTAGGAACCAACGCTTTTCAAATAAAATGGCAAAAGATGAAAGAAGGAAAGAATAGGTCGTTGCTCAGGTGATTGAAAAAGATTTAGTAGAGAATAACCCCGAACTAATACAACACCCACCTATCTGACACATATTCGCTCAACTTAGCACCCCCTCCAAGCACCCCCAAAAAGCTCCAAAACCTCTCCCACTTCTCTCTCACTGGGATCCCTTCTAAGACGAAAGTTCCAAGCAGTACTGCCAATACCCAAATTGAAAAAAGAAGAAATTGAGGCATTCATAAGGGACAATAATTGACCCCAAAATCTTATTTTTCCATCCCCACCTTTATTTTGATACGAGCCATGAACTCATTTTGCACATCTAGAATGGCTTTCCAAGGCTATCTAAACGTAACCCTTACCGCTTCTCCCAACGCCCAACCGCCAAAGTCCACTCCATATTTTTTTCTTATAACACGGTGCCGAAGAGTGTTAGTCTCCCTAGGAAACTTCCACAACCATTTAGAAAGAAGAGACTTATTTCTAAAAACTAAATTGCCAATCCCCAACCCACCTTTCTCAATTGGCTTGCTCACCTCTTCCCACACAACATGATGATCATGTTTTGCCTCCTCATAACCCCCCAAAAGAAAATCACTCATCATCTTTTCAATGGACGCCACAACTTATTTAGCCATTCTAAATATTGACAAGAAATATTTAGAGCCTCCCCATCATGGTTTGCCTCCTCATAACCTCCCCAAAGGAAATCACTCATCATCTTTTCAATGGATGCCACAACTCCTTTAGGGATTCTAAATATTGACAAGAAATAGATCAGTAAGGAAGATAAGACCGATCTAATAAGCGTAAGCCTTCTTCCTCAAGACAAGAAAGCTCTTTTCCACCCATCAAGCTGCCCAGCAACTTTAGAAACAACCGGCTCCCAAAACGACACCTTCAGCAGGTTACCACCAAGCGGAAGACCCATATGCTTCATAGACCAAGCTCCCACTGAGCATCCCACAAGACCAGCCAACCTCTCCACTTCCTCCACTTCTAAGTTAATACCCAAAATGACACGTTTTCCCAAAATTGTCTTAAACCACAAACAAAACAGAAAGCGTCAAGGATAAACATCAAAGAATGAAGATTAGCTTCATCCTATTCCAAGAAAAAAAAAAGTATATTGTCTGCAAATTGTAAGTGAGAGATGAAGACTCCCCTACCACCCCCCCAACCCAAACTGACATGCAGTGCAAGATCTCTTGATTCATACCTTTATCAACAAGTCTCCCACAACGCATCCACCACGAGAGTGAAAAGAAAAGGAGACAATAGATCGCCTTGTCTTAGTCCTCTAGAACTCCTGAATTTCCCCCTTGGTCTTCCATTAATCATAACTGAAAACAATACCAACGACAAACATCCGTTAAACCATCTCCTCCATTTATCGCCAAAGCCCTTCTTTTGCAAAACAAAATCCAAAAAGTCCCATTCAACATGATCATACGCTTTCTCAAAATCAATTTTGAAAATCAATCCTTGCTTTCCTCCTGCTCAATAATTCCTTGACCACCTCATTAGCTACAAGAACAACATCTAGAATTTGTCAGTCAGCAACAAAATCACCTTGAGCTTCCAAAATAGTACTCTCCATGACTTTCTTTAACCGAGGGACCAACAGCTTAGAGATTACCTTGTACAAACGACCGACAAGGCTAATAGGCTTGAAATCACTAATTTTGCATGAGTTAAGTTTCTTAGGAATAACTGAGACGTAGGTCTCATTGGTAATTCCATTAATAACACCATTTGAATGGGACTCTGAAAAAATCTCCATGAGATCATCTTTTACCACTTACCAACAATTTTATAATAAAGCCATCGAACAACCGTCGGGACCCTGAGATTTATTCCCACCGCACTCAAAGACCGCCCTACTAACTTCATCTTCCGTAAAAGGTTTCACCAAATCAGCCGCTTCAATCTCTGAAATTGGACACCAAATGACCCCTTCTATTCTTTTGAACCGGTGCTTTGAGGAGGTATAAAGTCGACTGAAAAAGCTAGTGATCTCCTCAACAATATCTTCCTCTCCTTCAATGAATCTCCCATCTAAAGTTTCTAGCATAAAGACCATATCCCTCGCTTTCCTTGCACTCATTAATTTGTGGAAAAGTTTAGTGTTGGCGTCTCCCTCCTTCGCCCAAATGAATTTTGACTTCAGCTTAATGGCTCTTACCTCCCTAAAAGTCAACTAATTCAGTTCCCTTTTGGTTTGAACTCTCTCCTCCATCAAATTGTTAGACCACTCCGAACTTCCTCCTATTTTTTTTATCTCCATGATTCTACTAGTCAGCCTCCTTTTTTCCCATTTTAAAACCCCAAAAACCTCTTTATTCCACTCTTTCAAATGACCCCGTATATTAAGCTTTGACGTAAGCTTGTAACCTACCCATCCTTGCAAATGTTCCTCTCTCCACAAACCAGCAAACTCTCCTTTTAAACCGATGATGATCGAGCCACATATTATCAAATCTAAAAGAAGTAGGACCCCAAGAAGGGGGTCGATTGAAAAAAACATTGGGCAATAATTCTAAACATTTCTAACCACCACCTTTTGCCAAATCAAATTAAACATATCACCAACCTTGGAACAAGAATCTACCCAACCAACAACAAATCGGATTCCCTCTAAAATTTGACCACGTGTAGAGGGCATTGTTAAGATGTGGATCAACAACTTCCATTTCTCTGATCAGTTCATCAAACTGCCTCAAACTCCGAGTGAAGGAAGCACTATTCGCTTTCTCATTAAAATTCCGAACATTAAAATCTCCTCTCAAACACCACCTACAGGCACAAACCATCCTTAGTCGTACAAGTTCATCCCAAAAATAATCTTTCATCTAGGATTTATTAGGACCATGAATGCCTAAGAACTACCGGTCAACCGCTGTCTCCTATAATGTGAATTGACACTGAAAAATACCCAAGCAGACTCTCCATAACCACCACACGTCTGACATCCCACGCCATGAGATTCCTCCAGATCTTCCCAAAGCTAGAAGAATAACCCATTCTTTAAACCTACACTTCCAAATACTGCCAATAAATCTCCTGTCTACCTCCACTCTTATAATCTCTTGTAAAACCAAAATATCTTTATCTTCCTTGGTGGCTTTCTACTTAACACTCCTATTCTCGGGAGAACCGCTACCCTGCACATTCAAAGATATAATCTTCGTTTAATACCATCAATAACCCTCTTGGAATCTAACTTTTCATTATTGACGTTAAAAGTCAGGTTCTACAATTCTCTATTTCCCCCCTTCCTTTTACTTACTCTACTCCTATTGAATGTACTTCCACCATCATCAATTGGCTCCAATTGAACTTTTCATCAATTCAACCACGTCGCTCCTCTTGACCATTCTTCCATTAACTTCCACTGAATCATTCTCAATCCCCTCACTTTCCCGCAAAACTTTGTTAACAATATTGCTGCCTCCCACTCCCTCATCAACTCTCAGTTTTCTGACCGATAACAACTCCCACAATAGCATCAATCTTGCTTGCAATCATCTGCCCATTGACTTCCCCACTAGCTAGACTCCCCTCTACACCTTTCTCGCTCATCCCCACCTCACCCTCAAAACCCTCTTCACCCACATTTACCACAGGACTACAAGACTGAGAATTACCACATTTACGAGATATGAAAAACATTAAGCTAGTAGTGAAGTTCAATATTGAATAAAGATAAGAAACAAAAGTCATTGCTAAACGTGACAAATAAAAGAAAAAGGACATGCCTAAACCTTGGAAAGGAGATGGGAACTTTAACATTGAAGGAAGTTTTGAAAAAAGATATTCAACAGCACATAGGTATATTTGTCAGAGAAACTAAAATAAAAGTAATATATAGTATCTGAATATTGTTGCCTTTCCCAGACACGTTCTTGAAGAAGTGATGCCCTTGTATTGGAGGGAATGCTACATTCCCGAAATTCCCAAGGCACTTAACATTTTATTCAAAATTAACTTTCTTGCAAAGAAGCTAGCACCGATTATTTATGTGAAAGTCAGTGCTTAGTGAGCTTATACTCCTATATGCAATTAGAAGTTAAGCAATTCAAAATGAAGGATGAAACTTTATACTCTTCCAAGGAACCATTGAGGTCGTGACATCATCTATCAGACACTTCTCATTCAATGGCAACTTTTATAAGCATTTCTGATGAAAGAACCCAAATATTGAGAGCAACATTCAGGTATTGAATCCAAATTGCATGAGCTAAAAGGGAAGGCTTGCACAAGTATACATATATGTATCTTTTTTTTTTTTTTTTTTTTTGTCTTTCTACAGAAAATATTCAAAACAAAATCAAACAGATATTGGAAATCATCGCATTAAGAAGTCCTAAGATTTAGAATAAGACTAAGACTAGGAGAAAGTTAATCAAAGTTCGATCATAATAATATCAGGAACAATCATATTACAGTAAGTGTCAATAAGTGACCATAAGTGGCAATAAATGGCAAATCATTCTTCAACAATTTTCCACCTTCATTGATTATGTTAAGTTGGGAAGAAATTTTGGTTTAGGAGTCTGTTGTCTTCTTAATCTTTTTTTTTTTTTAAAGAAACAATGTATTGAATTAAAAATAAATTAGTACAGGGAGGGAGGAAGAGAATTCCTCACAAAACAAGCTAAGAAGATTACAAGAAACGAGCCCAACTCCTAACCAAATCTAAAAAGCTCAGACCACCAAAGTCTTTGTCCCCATAGATCCACAAAGAAACCCAAAACTTAACCCTATCCCAAAAAAGGAACTATCTTCTTCAATTTCATTAAAAATTCTATCCTTGCACTACTTAGAGGCAACCCACATGAGATCAAACTCCTTTAGAAATTCAAACCAGATTCGCCCAGAGAAAAGGCAATGGAGAAACAAATGATCCGTTGTTTCTTCACTGTTCTTACATAAGGCACACAACCCCAACGAGATTGTAAGGTAGGGATTCCTGCGCTGCAATAAGTCATGAGTATTGAACCTCTTCAGAGCAAATAACTAGCAAAAGACTTTTAACTTTAGTGGGGGCCCTGGCTTTCCAAATAGTGCTAGAGAAAGGGAAGTGGAGAGGCAAAGCGTTATCGACTAGGCAAGAAAAAAACAATTTCACTAAAAACAAGCCGCTAGACTCAGACCTCCAAACCCTCATATCAGGCACTCTATCTCTGATTGAGACTCCTTCAAGAATGGAGATTAGCTCTGTGACTTCCTCCAACTCTTTGTCCATCAGCCCTCTTGAAGTTTAAGATCCCACGCTATCCCACGCTTGCCTTCTAGAGCCACCGACAGTAGAGGCCAAGATGAAACTCGCGACTGGCTGCTCATGGAGAGACAATATTCTATGTAATTCAGGAAATCTCTCCTTCAGCAATGACTCTGCACACCAAATGTCTTCCCAAAACCTTATGGAGTCTCTAGAACCCAACTTCCAATAAATGTGTTTGAAAAACCCGTCCACAACTGACTAAACCGACTTCTAGGGGCTTCGAAATGCAGCAGTAGTCGCATTCCCCGAAGATCTATTATAACCGTTTATGCCGTATTTTCTGTTAACAACTTTGTGCCATAAGTGATTAGTTTTCAAGGGAAAACGCCACCACCACTTCGCCAGAAGAGCCTCATTCCTCTTTCTTAGGTTTCCAACGCCTAAGCTGCCCATCGACTTTGGCAAACAAACATTCTCCCAAGCAACCAGGTGGGCGCCTTGACCTCTAGAGAAATTCTCCCACAGGAAGTCCCTCATTAACTTGTCAATCACCCTAGCCACCCCGACAGGTATCCGAAGAAGTAGGTTGGCAGAGAGCACAAAACAGATTGAATAAGGGTTAGTCAGCCGCCCTCGGATAAAAATGATTTCTTCCAACCGTCTAGTCTTTTAGCTATCGTAGAAATTACTAGGTTAGAGTGACAATGAGGATTGCCCCCTAGAGGCAGCCCCAAGCATCTTACGGGCCAAGAACCAACGTCACAACCGACAGCTGTCGCTAGCCTAGCTAGTCTATCCTCGTCCAAATTAATGCCCAAAATGGCTACTCTTGTCCAAATTTATTCTAAGACCAAACTTTTTCTTTTGTTGTTTAGTTTTTCATTGGTAGATATCATTGTTTAAAAAGGCGCTCGAGGCGTACGTATCGAGACGCGCCTCAGATTGAGGCGGTATTTTTGCGTTTCAAGGCTTAAGCCTTCAACATTTTAAAGAGCACGCTTTTTTCCCTTGAGACGTACGCCCTAAGGCGTTTTTGCCTCAAGGCGATTGAGGCGTGCGCCTCAGTGGAATGCTTGTTGGGCTTGTTTTGAGCCCAATTTTTTTTTGTTAAAAAAAAAAAAAAGCCAACCCAATACTCAAAATTGGGCTTTATCCTAGTAACAGCAAGTGAAAGATTTTAAAAACCTAGCTCTACTCTTTTTCTTCAACATTTCTTCATCGACAGCCCCATCATCCCCAGCAGCGCCTCCATCTTCCAAGCCTACTCCCATTTGAGCAGAAACCTGCAACTGAGTGACGCCCACCGACAGAAGCAACCTTCAGTTTTCGAACTCCTCTCCCAGGTTTTTTTTTTCCCTTTTCTTTTATTTCTACTGTATTTTTTCCCTCTTATCTACTGTAGCAATGAATGCTATAATTTAGGGTTGCACAAAAACTGCGCCATTTACCTTCACCTGAATCTTTAAAAAAAAAAAAAACTCGTGTAGACATGAAATAATATTGAACTAATTTGCATGTACTAGCTTTGAGTTTTTCCTTCAAAGGGAACTCCTGTGAATATAGTTAATTGGTCATGCAGATACCCTGCATCATGTCATCCTAGTGTGCTACGCGTGTGTTGTTTTAATGCTTAGTGGACAGTGTGTGCTACATGTGATTCCATTAAAAGAAGAAATAATACTCGATGGAGAGTGTGTGATACGTGGTTGTTGTTTTAATGCAGTTATACACTATATATAGCGTCATAATTTGTAGTATTATCTTATCAAAACTAATTTGTAGTATTAATAAAAAGAATGAAAGAGGCCTTTCAAGACTCCAAACTAGCTAAATTAATTGTTTTATGTAAATTCTGAATTTTTCTTTTGGAATTCTCTACAAATAATTTTCCCGTAGGAAATTTAAAAAACAATTTTTTTTTGAGGTGGAAAAAGATTTGTTACTTACATTTCTATGATAGTTTTTTTGTTTGGTCTAATAGTTTTTTTTTTTTTTTTTTGTGTTTGGTCTAATAGTTATTTTGTTTTTCTCAAAAAAAAAATAATATTGTGCTATATAGCAGTAGCATTTCTTTTTATGATATGAAATATGAATAATAACATAATTATTTCTTTTTCTTTTAATGTATTTTTTAAATCATTTTTCAGTTATAATGTTTGGTGGTGCAAAGAGAAAGGATCCCGCTTGGAAATATGGTACTCAAATTGAACAAAATGCCCAAAAAGGCTATGTTTATTTAGAATGCAAGTTTTGTAAGAAGAGGATAACGGGAGGTGTTAAAAGATTGAAGTATCATTTCGCAAGCACACGCCATAATGTTGGACCATGTCTACAAGTGCCGGATGAAGTGAAAAAGAAATGTCTTGACTATTTAAAAGGTTATTCTAATGCAAAACAAATAGCTCATAGGAACATGGAAGAAATGATTTCTAGTGGTTCTTATTTTGGAAGTGCTCAAAAAGCGGCAGGTTCTTATCCCGGTGATAGTAGTGGTGCTTCTTCAAGGGGACCTCGTGGACCTATAGACCAATTTGTTGCACAAGGAAACACTGAGAAGAATAATGATTCCCAACCAATCCCTCTGACTTCTACAAAAGAACTTTGAAACGCGGTATGTTTAGACATTGCAAGATTCTTTTATGACAATGCAATTCCATTCAATGTGGCAAGGAGTCCCTCATTTCTGAATATGCTTCGCTCTGTTGGAAATTATGGTCGAGGGTTGAAACCTCCTAGCATGTATGAGATTCGAACATGGTTGTTAGATGAGGAAGTAAAGACCACACAAAAGATGGTTGATGAAGTGAAGAAGACATGGCCTGAAACAGGGGTAACAATAATGTCAGATGGTTGGTCGGACATCAAACAAAGGGTTATAACCAACTTCCTTGTCAATAATCCTTATGGTACTGTGTTTTTGAAATCTGTTGATGCTGCTGCTTATGTTAAAGATGCACAATTGTTGTTCAACATGCTTGATGAAGTTGTTGACGAAGTGGGAGAAGATATTGTTGTTCAAGTGATAACTAATAATGCAAGTGCATACACGGCTGCAGGAAGGATGTTAATGGAGAAAAGGAATAATCTTTATTGGACGGCATGTGCTGCCCATTGTATTGATTTGATGCTTGAGAGGCTTGGACAATTACCACAACACAAGAATGCTTTGCTCAAAGCAAAGAAGGTAAGCAAGTTTATTTACAACCATTCATGGGTGTTAAGTTTGTTCAAGAAGCATAGTGACAAAGAAATTGTTCGACCGGCCATCATAAGATTTGCCACTGCTTTTTTGACTCTACAAAGGGTTAAAGAGTTGAGACAACCCTTAGAAGCTATGTTTGCTTCTGAAGAATGGAGTAAAAGTTCATGGGCAAAAAAACAAGGAGGAAAAGAAGTGAAGAAAATTATTTCTAGAGATGAGAACTTTTGGCGTGGTGTTAACTATGCTGTTAAGACCACAGGTCCTCTAGTGAAGGTTCCAAGATTGGTTGATGGTGAAAAGACTCCAGCAATGGGGTTTATCTATGAAGCTATGGACAAGGCAAAGGAAGAAATAGCAAAGGAACTAGGGGCACAAGAAGCTTCTTATAAGGAGATTTGGGACATTATTGATGAAAAGTGGGAGCATCAGTTACATCATGATTTACATGCTGCTAGGTACTACTTGAATCCTCAGTGCCATTATGACAAGAACTTCCATTTAGATAAAGAAATCAAGACAGGTTTATATAAATGCATGGATAGGCTTGTCCCTAACGAGGATTATATGAAGGTTGATGCTCAACTTGAAGATTTTGATTTGAAGAAAGGAATGTTTGGCTTCAAAGCTGCACAAATGTCCTACACAACACGTTCTCCCAGTAAGATTTCACCCATTTATTGTTAATTTTAAAACTTAAATTTGATCTACTACCTAAGTATAAATTCATCCTTTTTTTGTTGTTATTGTTGTAACTTAGAGCGTTGGTGGTATCAATTTGAAGATGATACACCAGAATTAAAAGCCTTTGCAATCAAAGTTCTAAGTCTTACTACTTCAGCATCTGCATGTGAACATAATTGGAGTGCGTTCAATCAAGTGCATACAAAGAAAAGGAATCCATTGCATACAAGTAGAATGAACAAGTTGGTGTATGTTATGTTCAACAAGAGATTGAAAGACAGATTCTTCAAGTTGAGGTCAAGGAACAATGGTGATGAGAAATTTGATCCTTTGCTTGTTGAAGACACGCCATCAGATAATGAACGGTTAATTGAACAAATTGAAAGAAATGGGCATGAAAATAGTATGAGTGATGATGAGAATGAAGCAACAATTGAAGGAGATGAGGCAGGTGAAAGTTCAAGATCATCCAAAGGAAAGAAAAAGAGTGGCTCCTCATTAAAGTCAACTCTAACAACAATAGGTAATTATAGAGAATTACATAATTATGTTATTAGCTTATTACTTCATTGGTCACACAGGTCACTCAAAATTTTATCAACATTGATGTAGGAACTAAGAAGAAAATGGCGGTGATTGAAGAAAAGGAAGAACAAGAAGAAGATTAGAATGATGACGATGATATTGATTTGGAAGATAATAATGATGAAGAAGATGAGGATGAGGATGACGATAGAAACTTCAATTTTTGAGGGCTTTAGAATTAAATTGCTTCGTGCATGTGTTTTGTTTGTTATGGCATGAACTAAGTGTATCTTTTATTTGTTATGACATGTTTATAATTTTATTCAATTTTATCCCCTTTTTTTTTTACATTCGAGGCTTACGCCTCGATCCGCCTTGAGGTTTTTGCCTCGCCTCGATTAAACAAATCGCCTCAGTTCCCGTTTTCGCCTTTTAAAACAATGGGATATCTCATCCATCTTTTTGTTGAGTACTTGTTATGACTCTTGATTTTTGTTAATATAGTCTTTTAGTTTTATATATTACAAAGTACATTATTTAGTTCAAGTACCATATTTGGAATCTCATCAATTAAAAAATATGTTGTAAAAGTTGGATATTCCGGTTTAAGTCTGGACAGCTGTAGCATTTGTAGAATAAAGTTATTTGGGGTAGTTACTTTTATATTGTTATCTGAATCACCATTGCGCA
Source organism: Artocarpus hirsutus (assembly GCA_946598075.1). Lineage (NCBI taxonomy): Eukaryota > Viridiplantae > Streptophyta > Magnoliopsida > Rosales > Moraceae > Artocarpus > Artocarpus hirsutus. Next base: position 30,280 of record CAMOHE010052758.1, on the reverse strand, counting down.
ATGATGAATGGAGGTGTGCAATGAGGGTCAAAATGGAGGCATTGGAAAAGAATAAAACATGGGAACTTCTAAAGTTACCAAATGAAGAAGGCTAAAAGGGTGTAAGTGGGTGTTGTTTGTGAAGTATAAGGCTGATGGGTCTCTTGAGAGGTACGAAGTGACACCAGCGGCTAAAGGATATACACAGACCTATAGAGTAGATTATCAAGAGACATTTGCAACACTTGCAAAGATGGATACAGTTAAGAGTGTTGTTATCTTTAGCAGAAAATCTTGATTGGAGCTTAAAGGAATCTGATGTGAAAAATTCCTTTCTACATGGTAATCTCGAGGAAGAAATTTATATGGAAATCTGGTTTTGGCATAAATTTGGGAAAGAATAAGGTATGTAAACTGAAGAAGGCGTTGGAATCTGGTTTTAGAACATTGGTGGCAACTTGAGGATGAAAAATATCTATTCCCCAGCTTGAGGGGGAGCGTTGGAAAAGTCACATATTCCGATTTAGGAAAGTCTAGTACAGCTGTAGATTGTAGAATTAAGTTATTTGGGAGAGTTAATTGAATTTCATCTGCATCCCTGATTTGTAGAACTTGATAAAGACTATTTTCAAAACCTTCACTATATTTCGATGTGTATAATCCTACCGATGTACACATTGCATAATTAATAGAAAATTATAATTTTCCTCAAAAAATGATGTATCAACTATACCTGTCTCACTCCAAGTGCAGCTTGAAGAGGAGTCATGGATTCATATGGAACCTGCAAAGAAGGTTTTATACCAAGAAAATACAAAGAGTAATGATTTCTGTATATATGAGACTCCAAAGACCATAAAGTGAAGAGAATCTAGATAAACATAATTACAGATCACTTGTAATTTTAGGACAAACCTTGGCCGTCACTAGCTCCCAGAGCACAATAGCAAAACTGAAAACATCTGCTTTTTGATCGTATGGTTGATGGTTTATAACCTTGCGAAAGAGAACAAACCAATAAGAAATGGAAATGACATACAAACGAAAATAAAGGAAAATACATATTGAGCATAATAAGTCAAAAAATAGCTGTAACACAGACTGATAAATCTTGGATCACAGACATTTATTGTTGTTTGGTTCATAGATTTGAGCTACATTTCAAACTATTTTGCTCCAGTTTTCTCTCACAAGAATTTGAATTTACGTTCAAACTTTCTATTCAAACTTACGAACCAAACAGGCTAACATCAGTATCTAATCTCAAAATTCTTGCGTGTGCTCAATCCAGACCAGACATTGAGCAGTAGTGTTTTCAACTAAATGTACAATCTTCTCAAATTTTTCATATCATTATCAGGCTGCCAGAGTAGAGATGGTAACGCACGTAATTTCAATCTATCCCACCCAAAAAAATTAAAAAAAAAAAAAGGAAATATGAAAAAGTAAGATCAGACCTCCGGTGCCATCCATCTATATGTTCCAGTCTCTGCAGTCATTACTCCCCCTTGATTTTGGAATCGAGCAACACCAAAATCTGCCACCTTAACAACCTAAAGTCAAGAATCAAAGAAAACTTTTTACGATTCAAAATCTTCTTCAATCGATAAGCTGAGAAATCTACAACTCATCCATTTATAACCATCTTTAACAAATAACCACGTTGCAATAATAATGTTTTAAAAAAAAAAAACAAAGCAAAAAAAGGTAGGTAAAAGTATAACATAACAAAACAAAAACAGGTAGGGAAAAACATTTCAAAGTGGTAAAGACCTGAAAAGATCATCACTAGTCGTTCATCGCAAAACTTCAAATGTTAACATTTAATACGAAAATTCTGTCCTAGTACTCATTTTTTAATTGTGGAAGAGTTATTTGGCTACCAATGTCGTTTGGAAGCAGTATACCACTGTTACATACTTTACGACTCGTGGCATCTTAATTATGTGCGAGTGTCTTTCTTAACCAATTTAGAATTAACTTAAAGAGAGAAACAACGTATGCAAGACAAGAGTTCATAATGTCCATAAGCACATAAACAATTCTTGAGATAGAAAAAACAATCCAATTTACAAAAGGTAAATCACATAACCAAACTTCTTTGATAAGATGTTCCTGTCAAAGAAGGACAAAAGATAGCCAGATCAATATTACCATCGAAAGCAGGTGTTGATCCCAATAATCTAATCTAGTCAAATGAGCAACTCAGGTTTTCTTTCACTTTACCAGGTAACAGAAAGCAGCAGTGGACTTACTTCTCTCTCCCAAGTTGCCAATCAATTAAAAAAAAAAAAAAAAAAAAAAAAAAAAAAAAAAAAAAAAAAGCAAGCACCAATTGAATGACTTAACAAATTCTCACATTTTGAGTATCCATAAGCAAATTTGCCGTCTTCAGATCCCTATGAATTATGTCATTTTGATGCAGATACTCCATTCCTCTGCAGACGTCAATTGCAAACTTCAACAGCTGTGACAGCTTCAAAACATTGTGATTCGTATGCAAATAGTCATATAGACTTCCACCAGGCATATACTCTGCAAGGAAGACAGAAGCCACAAATTAAAGCTTTGATAATTATTGAAACCAAATGAGGCAGAAAACACAAAAACAGTAAGCAGGAACATGTGAAAATATATGATGGCATTCTCAATTCTCCCTTTTTATTTCGAAATATATAACAATTCTCACAATTCTTCTGTCGTATTAGTGTCATGAATTTGAAGAATCTTGATTGTAGGATTGGCAAATGAAATATATATAGATATATATATATATATATATATAGAGAGAGAGAGAGAGAGAGATACCAAGGATGAAGATATTGCAGAAGGCATAGTTTACGAATATATTACAAAACATAGAGCCCAAGATAGACAATTACGTACCTGTTACAATGCACAAATGTGGAAACTTTGTACAAGCACCAATAAAACGAACAACATTTTTATGCTGAACCTCCCTGCATTCAGAAAATAGTGCCATAACATAAATACTCTAGAAATTCAGTTTGGAATAACTAGAGGTGTTCCAGCAAAATTCCAACAGTAATACTTGTTTCTATAGAAATCTGAGTGATCAGGATTGTTTTTCCAAAAAAAAATCAAAAGCAGATTATTTGCAGATTATTTTCTAACTCTCTTTGCTTGGCAAAAGAGAGGGAAGAACTGGCATCAGGACATCCCAACAATTATTAATTTAATCCTAACTGGTTACTGATAGTGTTAAAAAATTTCTCCGCTCAAAAGTATGACATGAAAGACCAGGACCAACATTAAGGAGTTGCCGAAAGATTCATGAATGATTCAACAAACAATATTTATTGCTTCCATCAATTTTGTTATTAAAATCAACCCATAATTTCATAGAATACAAGTTCTAAAATTAACTACAACTCATTCTATGGGATAGCCAAACATGTCCAGGGGGTTGGTAAAAAATTTTCTTGATTTAAGTTATTGCGGTGAAAAGAAAATTTTCTTCCAAGAATATAACCAAAAAAGTTTATTCACCTCAAAATTGCCACTTCCTGCACAAACTCATCCTCTAGAGCATTATTTAAATGCTCAGATCTGAGAATCTTAACTGCAACATCTTCACCAAGATAAACGCCATGATACCTAAACAATAATGAAAAGTTGGGCAATGGACAAAAAAGAAATAACAGATAACAGATAACAACAATTGAACTCTGACTTACAAGTCTCCACAAGATCCAGATGCAATTCTTTCTCCTATTTTCAATAATCTTCTATCTATTTCCCAGTCTCCAAGTTTAGCTTGTGTTGCCAAAGATTTCTCCACAGCAGAATGAGAATGTGAAGATCTAGACCAAGAACCCTGTATTATTTACATTTAAACAATATTTGCATAACTGCCGTTGTTGGTCCCAACTTGTACCCAAAAAAAAAAAAAAGATTACAATGACAGATACAAACATATGCAACGAAAAAAGAGTAAAAGACTACAGGCATAAACCAGAAAATGGCATGCAAACAAGAGCTAAGAGAGTGGCAAAAAAGAATATGAGGCATGAAAGTTTCCACTGATAGGAAGCAAAACCAGAGAATCATTTTGATAAAGGCCTTACTATGTATTGTGCAACAGAAAGCTGCAGTTTTTAAAAAGTACCTATCATTTTAAAAAGTATCTATCATTTTAAAAATAAACAAGATACTGCCCAACAACAAAAATATTGCTAAGTTGCTATTGCAGAAAGTCCTATTGGTTATTTTTTTGGCCCATTTGTGCTAATCCTAACCTTTTTCTGTTTAATTGCAATAAAGTAGTAAGTTAATAATGATAATAATAATAATAATAATATAAAAAATTCAAGACGGAAAGGGTGTGAAATAAGGTTTGGAACGTAAGGAAGAAGTGTTAAAAATGAACAAATAGCGATTGGCACAAAGTTTACCTCACTTCTAGCAACTGCTTTTTCCATAGCTTCATATAAACCATCTGTATCCTGACCACAACATTGCAAAGTCAGCAACATTTGGACTCAGCACAGATCCCTGTCATAAAAGAAATGTAATAAAAGTGCTCCTTAATATATTATTAGGCTGTCCTTAAATAAACTGCAGCTTGCTTATATTTGCCAACTCCATAACTCTAGAAAGACCAACACGACAAGTGACTGCAGTTGAGATCGTTTGCAAATTTCACAAATTCAAAACAACATGACAGACATCAAATTCAATAACTAGAAGTTAAGTCATCCCTACTTATAATACAACTTAGACTGCAACAAGAACACCTGTACTACTGAACAGAAACTGTTTGTTCAAACACACACAAAAATACATATCTATGGAGCATGTACGCCATATCTATGTAGCATGTAGGCGAACAACAAATGCACATGCACACATATATGAAAATAATTGCAATCTCTTAAGTTACAAAATGTAATAATAACACAGCAAATAGAGGTTTGGATGAGTAGAAAATTATAATTGCTCCTCAAGAAAAAAGCCTATCCATTTGGCCAATGAAAAATGGTAAGAAGTGGGTAAAAACAAACGCAACAGGCCACCAAAGAATTATTTCATCCTTTATAAATCATTATATTCACAAGACATAAGGGTTAAATGAATGACAAACAAACACAAGATAACATACTACCTCAACAGGCCATCCATCCACCACAAATACATCCAAGGAATAGCCATCAGTTGTTGAAAAGACATGCGCTTCACGGATGTTCAGTCCAATATCAGAAAGCAAAGCAGAAAGCTAGAACAAAATGAAAACCTATTAGACACCCACTTCTATCATTCTCTTGACTTTCACAAGAACGAAAAATACATATATAATTTTACTTCAATGGCAACCTACAAGTATAAAGGGCACCTCTATGTCACTTGGTTTAATTATTTTTTGAAAGGAAAACCTTTTTATCACAACCCAGATGATCAGATTCATGCAAGTTCTTCAGCCGAAACTTCACGAATGGTTTCAATTATAGAAAAGAGACTCTCATGGAAACAACACTTAAGTGGTTCTTACATATGCAAAATCCAACTCCAGAATCAGGACTATGGCTTCAGGTGGAGATGAAGTCTCCAAATCCCAAGGAAAAATAGCCATGTACTCCTGTCAACCCTGTAGTCTCTTTTCATTCTAAGCCTTGCCAAACTTTTAACTCATTGAAATTCAAGGACGACAAACTTTCAGCTTTGGTTTAGAAATAGAAAAGGAAAGAGTTACCTCATGTTGAATTATAAACTCTAACTTAAACTTTCTTTTAATTTATTTATTTTTTCTTTTTTATGAAAAGTTTCCGCCATATATGAAAACTCAATAACATAGCGAGGATAAGGAACCCTCAAAAAGCAAATAAAAGAGAAAGAGAACTCTTTGGCTATTTTTATTGGAGGTTGGATATTAAGTTCAATGCACGCGGTGAAAGGTAAATAATTCCTGAATACCTGAAACAAACGAATGCAAATTAGAAAAAGTCCAGGAAAAACTAGTTACTAGTTAATTCAAAGTGTTTAATTTATGGAACTTCTAACAAGAATCAAAAATTATGAAAAATACGCAGATGGAGATTAAGAAGCTAACGAACTTATGTTAGGCATAGATAAAAAAATATATATAATATGTTTTATTTTTCTAGAGATTACTTTTACTTTATTACTTGTGATAAAGTGTTATTTCAGTTGGACTTTTTCCACCTTTTTTTTCCCTTCTTTTGCTCTGAGATTTTAGTTGGACTTCGTTAATTTTGTTTCCTACCAAAATTAAAGTTAGTATCCAAGCAGAATTAGGCTTTCATCTATGCATAGGCTTCATTTTGTGTAGTTTCTCATATCTTAGTTAATGATATAGATAATTCATGTAATTCTTTAAGTTTTCTCTTCTTTTCATTCATTCGCCCCAGAACCTACACCCAGGATTGCCATGAAAGTAAACTCAAAATGCTAGACATAATGCTCTTCTAAAGGTATACCTGACTAAGAAGCTTAGGCCTGTCAATGGTGGAGAATATTACTTCATGGACTGCAACATGATTACTTTCTTGCCTGAAACATACATGCTAATGGTCAGCTTATCTTCTGCTTTGATTCTTACATTAAAAGCATTCAATGATACAGCCAAAGGTCAGTTCTAATAGAGAAAGAAAATAGTATAATTACTTTTCGTGCACAGTGAATAAATAAAGCTAATGCAAGAACACGTAGTAGAAAAAAGGAACTCGGGAAAATGACAACCATAAACCTTAAGCAATCCCATAGTTTGGCAACCAAGTTGCTAATCTCAAAGAAAATCCACTTTCCCTACCGAAGTAAGCATATAGAACTGAGTCACATTTTCTCCAGTAAGATTCTAGGTTATACATGGTTGCTCCATAATGTGCATAAGTTTTATCCATAACACCCGTACACAAACACAAGAATAAGGAAGAAGAAAGCTTTATTGCTATTTAGCCCAAGCTCTAGTATAATAGTAAAATTCTAGTTTTTCCTTTTTTACTTGACTTCCCCCTTCTTTCCTATTTCAAGCTTGATTTCATTAAAAAGAAGAAAAGTCAGACTCTGTCATTATGAAAATTTAATCCACAATACCAATCACAAAAATTCAAGAATAAAGGAGAAACCTTCAATGCTATTTGAGAACAAGATTCTTTATAGAAGTTCGAAGTTGATCTTCAAATTAGGAACAGTAAAAGGTTACAGAAACCTGAGAATTCACATAACATCCAGAGGTACTGCAGGAATTCTCTCTAAACTAATTGATATCATTGTCAACACCTCCCTTTCGATAATGAATCATCTCTCTTTTGATCTTTTCTTTCAGTCAGGACCAGTTAATGATACGAAGAAGTACAAAAGTAAGGCAGCATACTGAGAGTATTAGTCGTTATTGAACTACCACAAAGAAAGACCATTGAAGCTAAAATAAGCAAAAAATGTTTTCACTCTCAAAATAGGAGAGTATTAATCAACCATTAAGTTAATTAAGAATAATAGTTCCTTCAGTCATTCAGTGTTAGAGTAAAATCATTATGCTAATGAATTTTGCTGAATTACCTTCTGGAAAATTTCTTTGTCACATATTGCTCCGTCGTGTCCTTAGAAGTCTTTCTAACATCCAAATTTAGGTCCTCAAGCTTAGAGCAAGGTTCAAAGTCACTTGCATGGTTCCTGGTTCTAGTTACAGAAGAAACATAATATAAAAATAAGAAATTGACAGCCAGAAAAGTAATAGTTCAGAAAAGAAACAGTCCATATTCTCATGCTTTGGCCAAACTGAAAATGTAATGAGTTACAAAATGACAAGAACATAAGTAGTAATAGAAGGCTAGGATGACTGGAATACCTCTTATGTGACAGAACTTCGTCATTAGCTCCATCAGATGATGGCCTTGGAACTGTAAGAATACTTGTAAAGTCTTCATCATTGTTACCATCCGTCCTAGAAATATTCTATAATGCAGTATGGAAAAAAGAAAAATAATAATAAGTAAAATGAGCAAGCATGTTTTTAATTTGCAGATAAGACCAAGAAAATATGCATTATTTCTATCTGGTGTAAGGCAAAAAAACTTTAAACAAAGCCATCTACTTCAGAAAAACACATTGTTTCAATCCGTTCACATCATCAACTAATGTACAATAACACTGAAGGAAAACCCCAAATCAAATGAACACATGTTTCTACTTCAAAAAATGAATCAAAATCAAGGAAATATCATCAAAAATAAGGTGCTTCTAAACAAAATTATCTGATAAAATATAAGGTATACCTCCAAGAAACGAATATGGTAAACAGGCCGCTTCTCTGGGTCTTTAGCTAATGCAAGAAGCTTTTGATGCAACAAAACATCTTCCACTCTATCTATGTTAACATCAAGTCCATAACTGATACAAAAAGGGAGGAAAATGAAAAGATTCAAGACCATTAAGTTTGTTTTCTTTTAAGATAGAATGATATGCCCAATAAGCAGTTGACTAATTCTTAACACCAAGAACGACAGGAACACAGGTGCTTGCAGAGATTAAAGCATAGAAGATCAACATTCGATAACACAGAGACTTTTTCTTTTTTGCTGAAATCATTTCTTGAAATGAAAGAAAGATTTAAGAAGAAGTTTTTTGATATAAAGTTGCTTTCTCTAAATCTAAAACCACCGCACCCCCTTATTAGCAGAAATCTCTTCTCGTTACAAAGTTAAAGTAACAATTTTAATCTCTCATTCCTTTTTGAGAAAAATACAAATCACCATAAATCACACTTTTTATAGGATAAAGGAATCCATAAATAGAACTTTCACCACCTAAAAAACCATGACTAAGATAAGATAATAAACCAACACTTTCGTGAGAACAACATCATATTGCTTGAAGCATAAGAATCGGAAAACTAAATTCACAAAATGAAAACATTAAACATCCAACAATAACCACATTTTTATACAGTACAGAAAGAGAAAATTCAAGAAAAAACTCAAAGCAAATCAACAAATAACCGACGATTCCTGTTTGAGGCTGGAGAATCACAAAAAATGAAATTCATGCAATCAAAAGCTTGAACATCCGAAGAAAATTCTAGAGAAAACATAAAAACCAAACCGCATCAAAGAGATTCGACGGGATTGGAAATTACCTAGCCGGCAAGCGATTAAAGTGAGCGTCCAACTGTTCGCGAAACTCGGGATTGCTAGCGGCGTCCTCATGGCCGGTCTCGACCAAGCGATTGAAGACATCGTTCCTGAAATCGTAGTTGTTGAAGCTCCCGAAGCTTCTCGGCGGCGAAGAGCTCTCTCCGACGCCTTCAGTCAAATCCATTTCCTTTTTTCCGGTCAGCTGGTTCCCAAGTTTTCCATGAAAAGGGAAGAGAAAATGCGAGAAAGAGAGGGAAAATTTTGCGAGAAGAGGGAAAGAAAATCGTTGATCAGCGAGCGGAGATTGGATCTTTGACTGTTGGTAGAATCTGAGGCGAACGAGGAGCCGTTCGGTATCTTGAGGACAAAAAGGAGGGTAATTTCGTCTTTCAAACACTGTACCAGATAACAGAGAGAGAGAGAGCATAACTGCTCGGACTCCAGGGTAGGTGAAGAAAAAATTAAAAAATAAATAAATAATGAAATAAAATACGGTATCAATTATATAACAATAACAAAGCAAGTTTGTTTTTGTACTTAAAATTTTTAAAAACATTTTGATATTTTTTTAAGATAAAAATTTTAAAATATTTTTACTATAATTTTTAAAAAATTTTAATTTTTTAATACAAAATATTTTCACTTATTTTAAAAACAATATCAAACGACCCCACAGATTGAGTTTTTGGCTTGAGATGGACAAATGGAGAAAGAAAATTAAAAGGGACGCGGTCCAGACTCAACCTAGACAAAATCTTTTTTTTTTTTTTTCTGAAGGTAGACAAACTTTCATTTTGATTTCTTGTGAAAGTGTTTATCAATTACCGATCACTAAGGACTCATGATAAAAAATATATATATCGTTACTAGTGAATAAAAAAATTATCAATTATATTGATTACTTTTTGGTACATAACACAAGTAACAAATTTATGAAATTAATCATCGGTTTTAACTTTTGCGGGTAGGAATTTATCATTTGGTGGGAGGTATAGAGAGGAAGAAAGATAGAGCGAGTTAAAGGAATAGAGAATGTGAGGGATTGAGAGAATTATAATAATTTTTTATGTTGTTTGGTAAGAAGACGGGAGAGTTAAAAGAATAGATCAATGAATATATGTTTAATTACTGTATTGTCCATTTTTACCATTTTATATTTATATTTTTTGAATGATAAAATAGTCTTTTCAAACCTTTGAATAATCAATTACATGAATTCCTCCATAAGTGAAGGGATGCAAAATGGACATGACCAAACATAAGACAACATAGTTCTTGTAATGCAGTAAAAAGTACTTTCTATTTACCTCAAGTCCAATTTACGTTAAGTAAAAAGATCAGTTCTCTTAGAAGATAAAATATGTTAAAAGGCCTAACATCATAAAATCATATGCTATTCAATTTTCCATAAACCAAACTTAATGATATAGGCCATAGGGATATAGGCCATAGGTTCATATTACAGTAGTTTTACATTAATTCAAACACAACATAGGTTGAGCATAAAAATGTCACAATGCACACTTTTGGCCAAAGAACATGTTGTATTACTTAAGCACTCTTATAAGAATGACAAAATAGCCTTTTCAAACCTTGAATAATCAATTACATGAATTCGTCCATAAGTGAAAGGATGTAAAATGGTGGGCCATTAAGGAAAAGGTATCCTTCTACCTGTCCTCTCCCCCCTTCTCTCCAACGAACCACACAAAAAGAATTGGGGCTCCCCTCCACACTCTCCCTCCCTAGGGGTGTTTGAAAGCAATTTAGGTGGTTTTTTTCTCTAAATCACCGACCAAACTAAAAATAAATTTTATTTATGAGTCGTTGATATCTTTTATTAAACCAAATTACCCATAAGCGCTTTAGGCTATTTGTGCTTAAGATTAAAAAGAAATTAATATTAAACAAAAATTATAAAATGTCTAAAAGTTTAGCCTTTAAAGTTTTAATACAAATAAAAAACCAAACTAAAATGTCAAAATAACATAAATCAAAGTTTACTAACAACCAAACTAAAAAGTCAAAAATACAACTAAATAATATAAGACAATGCAATTAAATTTTCAAATTGAATCAAAGCTTTTTACTTGTGTCGATAAACCTTTCATCCTACTAATATCCTTTATCGATGCCGTGGTGAGTTAGATCAGCATTAGAGAAAGACGACGTGATAGTGACAGCGTGGTGAATAGACCAATGGTGGTGCAGAGAGAAGACGTTGATTGCTAGATGTGGGGAGGGTTCCATTCCACGAATTAGTGTTGGTTGTATATGTTGATTCTTTAATTTGATTTTATTTTTATGTGTTGATAGGGAGTGATTAGGGGAAAGTGTTATTATAAAATATGAAAAGGTGCATCTTATATATGTAGAACTTCTTTTAATGACCAATGAAAAATAATCTATATAGAAAAATAATTAAAAAAAATTATATATAAAATATTTCAAAAATAAAAATGACATAATATGGCTCTTTGGGTTGTTCAAACCATCAATCAAACCATTTAAAATATTTGTATAAAAAAACACTCAAACCACCCAAAATTAAAATAAAAATATTAGTTTGGTTCAATTTGGTGTAAATTAGGTTGTTTGAGTAGATTAGCAAATTTTTTGAACACCCTTATTCCTCCCTACCTCTCTTCGTCTTACTAAACATGCCTCTAGAAGAATGAGGGAAAAATATATTTGAAGGAAAAATAAATAGTAGAATTTTGGGGACATAAAACTAAAATCATATTTTGAATCAAATTTCAGGAATTCCAAAAATACCCTTATTACTCCTACTCTCCTCTAAAAACTCAAGCCTCATTATCTGTCACTCACTCTACCGTTGCAAGGAACTAACTGCCTCACAAACGCGTGAGATCCTATCACAAAATCATGAGCCATACAATCAAAAAAATTAGTGACATTGCGAACAGAGAAGTTTATATTCTTTCTTTCTGCCAATTTTCTCGAACGGCTCCAATAGCATCGTTAACTCTAAGGTGGCAGTAGCTTTAGATCTAAGAGTTTTGAAAAATTAAGAACTTGAGTTTCAACATTTCAAATTTATAGTTGTCTTTTAGGACTTATATGATTATTTTAAGATAGTTAAATGTACTTTAAGATTTGGACAAACTTTTTACAATTTCCCTTGAATAATAGGTGATTACAAGTCAAGTGGGTTCAACCTAGAACTAGAACTATTATGGCAAGACTACTAAAATAGGACCTGCATCCTTTTTTCTGGATACTAGCATGTAAAGTTTGCACCATATTTGTTTGAGTCAGGTTGTCATGTTGTGAATCATATTGCATTCATCATTCCAACACAACCTATAATTAGTGATATAAAATTCTTAGTTCAAGAAAAAAATTATGAAGTTTATAAATTACAAATATATCTCTATTGTTTTTGTTAGAACACTCTAGAAATATTATTCTTTAATAAAAGCTTTTTAGTTGTAATTAGTTGTATTGTTTAGTGTATCCTATCTTTAGAATATTAAGTAATAGTTAATAGACAAATTAATGAGTAATTCTGTATATAATAGTGACTTTTATTGAAGTATTTTTACCTATATAGTATTAGAGCCACTTGTTAGCTCAAAGGAAAAAAAATGTATTGTTGTTTCATGGCCTTTATTACTATTTTCTTCTGTTTTTGGCCTTAATCACCATCTTCAGAGAGCCTTTATTGCTCAAAGTTTCTGACCTTCTTTGCCCCAATTCATTCTTGTTGAGACCTAGGGTTTTAGCACCACTGTCGCTTCCTTCAGACGTCTCCATCGTCAATGATATATAGGGCTCAAAGTCAAAGCGATCACACCCTATTCATAAGAAAATTCTGGAAAAGGAAAGCTAAAGACATTGATTATACATGCTGATGACATTGTTCTAACCGGAGATGACTATGAGGAGATAGCTCGATTAAAAGCCTATCTTACCAAGGAATTTAAGATCAAGGATTTAGGGAACTTGCAATTCTTCTTAAGGATTGAAGTGGCTAATCAAGACATGGGAACTACATCTCACAATAGAAATAGAAATACACTCAAGACCTTTTCAAGAAGTTGGAATGACTAGATGCAAACCAAGTGATTCTCTGATAAAGGCCAACCATTGCCTTGAGGAAATTACAAGTCAATAAGAACAAATGGACAAAGGTGTGGCGTCTGACCCAGGCCTACTCCCTCAAGCCTCCATAGGACCCACCTTGTGGGGCCCCCAGACTTATGGCTCTTATTGGTAGACCATCCCCATGCCGCCCACTCATCCGCACTGTCCCTTCTAGGGCCATCTGGCCCTTCAGGGTTTTCTTTTGCGTCCCTTGGGTTCAAACCTCCCTTAAGAGGTTCTTATTTCCTTAAGATGTAAATTTCAGAATAATTTTTTTTTTAAATGGATTCCCGCTATAAAATCCTTGACATAAAACCTTAATGGAGGCAATAACTGTTTTTCTAAAACTTAATAACAATAAATTCTTAATGATAAAGAATTCTCAACATGTAACTTTAAAAGATATGATAATCGTTTCTTAAAACTTAATTTCGTAAACCGAACATAATAACATAAATTTCTGAACGTGATAATAACGTAATAATAATAATTACGTTTTAACCTAGCTATGATTTCTAAAAGTATGATCCTTTACATAACTTATAACATTAATTTCTTTGAAACATAACCATAGTAATTTTTTTGAACTTTTCTTTCTAAACATAAAAATAATTATTTAGCAACTATTACTTTAAAGACATTTCTCAATTTAAATAAAACTATTTTCCAAACAATTTCAAAATAAATAATAAAATAAAATCCCATTTAAATGCTCTTTAAAACTTCCTTAACAATTATTTATATATTTTACTTATAATTTTCATGTCTTAAAAATAACATATTATTTTCTTAAAAGTAAACCTTCTTAAACTAGCCAAAACATAATTTCTTATAACTTAAACCTTTAAGTTTAAGATATTAATTTCTTAAAGCTTTTCTTTTAAACTTTTATAATAATTTCATAAAAACATATCCATAAAATTCATTTCTTAACATAACGTAGAACTCTAGCAATCATTTTTAATCATAAATAAATTTATAATTTTTCTTACTTAAAAATTTTGTGCATTTGTTGCATTGGCTATTGCAACATTCTTAAACTTTAAAATCCTCTGAACCAAGGTTGTGTAAACACAAACTCGGTTTTTAAATCATAATTCGTAAACTATTTACTTATTCATATGCACGTAATTTTTTGTAAAGTTTAAACACACGTAATTTCGTAAAATAAAACATGCATAAATTCATAAAATAAAAATGCGGAAATATTACATTGCGTGTGTGGTATCCATACTCATCTTCACCATTCGTCTGACGCCCACCACTGTCCATCAAGTACCGCTGACAGGTTTCTTACCTACAGCATAAACATACTTAAATGAGCTTTCGCTAAGCAAATAGGAAATTAGTCTCATAAAACATAAATAAAAATCATTTTTATAAAAATATGCATGAGCATTTTATGCTTGCTTATCAACTTGATTTATGCTTAATTACTTTTGCTATAACTTATCTTCTTACTTTGGGCTCGAGTGATCGTACCAATTGCGTGCGACTCTTGGGAAGTTAGGGTTCGCGAGGTCCCAACAACACCAAGAAAATTCATTACTTTAACATGGAGCCTCCCCGTGGGTCGAGAGGTTAGTACGACACCCTTAACTTGTCTTATAAGTTTCACTTGTCTTATTGTGTGTATGCAGTATGACTTATCACTACATGACATCACAATTTCGTAATTCGTGAATCGTAAATCATAATCATACTTGACTTGAACGTGATTAAATAATATAATTTGAATATTGCATATATCACACATTAATCACAACATATCATTATTGCACATCACATAACATATCACATCATAATATATAACAGTGTCACAAATCACTGATTATGCATTTTCATAAATTTTATGAAAATATTTAAAATTAATATATTTTAACACTATTCATACTATAGGCAAGATTCCTACTTACCTGGACTCCAAGCTAAGCGGATCCAATTGCATCTCACTGTATCTACAGTCTGTGCAGCATCCTCAGCAATGCTCCTCGAGTGATTATGGTTGGCTAGGAATGATCCATGGAGATTTATTATTGCTGAAAATATCATTCTGGACTCTGTTACTACAGTCTGAGTCGCCTCGATTCGTGTACAGTTGGAAGATTTTTATCAGAGTGGAATTAGCTTAAATGGAGGCCACCATCGTGTTCAAAGTGTCGAAATGAGTCGAGAGGTAGTCTCGGATCATTGATCGGAGGTCCGGATCACAAAATTTTAAAGTAGCCGTTGACCGACCATTGACCGGTACCAATTAGTCTCCGTTGGTGGCCCCTAATTTGACCCTCCTGAGTTTAATGGTGATATCAATTTCATTCAATTTTGCCTCCATCAGCACAAATCAAAGATGAAATTCTCAGCCAAAACAGGTGGCTCGGGTAGTGGATCTCCGCCAATGTTGGGTCCAAATTGGCTTGGGCATTTCCTTCTCCGTGGCTGTCTGAGTCAATTGAAGCTGGCGTTGTGTGTCACCCCTGCTCAGATCGATGGCCCCACCTTCCCTCTTGGCAGCACACGACGGGGAAGGCCAATCTCTGCCTTCCCATGACCCATTCACAAAATTGAAAGAGGAAAAAGTTTCCCCGTCCTCATCTAAACATAACCAAGTCATCAATTTGACTCAATGGTGGCGGGATGGCCAAAATCGTGATCTCATGGCGGCGGCTATGGTACTCGGACGTCAGGCCAAGTGAGGGTGCAATTGGGTGCGGGTTCTTACTCCCCGTCACCCTCTGAGTCGAACGGTGGTGGCGGTGTACCTCAACGTCATCGTGAACGACAGCATCGAGTGGTGGCGCAGTGAAGAAAAACGACAGCTCTGGTGAGGCTTTTTCAGTGAGAATTGTACTGTAATATCGGTGCCATTCTCTTATCTCTTCGTTTTGAGTGTATTGACACCAAGATCATGCCACTCGATGGTCGGACAGAGGAGAAATCACGTCAAAAAAATGACGTGTTTTTGCAGCTTCAACTGGCACATACGAGCTACTCCAACAGAGTTATGGTCGGCTCAGCATGTCGTTGGAACCAGAATGAGGAGAGCTTTCCAATGGTTTGGGAGGTGTCGAAAATGATGGTCGGATCTTGACTGAGTTTGAGGAGAGAAAGAGTAGAGAGAGAAAGGGGAATGAGCTAATCTGATTGGCCAAATTTTTTTTTTTTTTTTGGTCATGTATTTATTGACAACTTTGTATCTACACAGTTTAAACTGTGCTATGTTAGGTAGATCAAATTTGATCCGTAAACTTAAATTTTCTGTAAATATAATTGTAATTTTAAAAATTGTAATTTATTTACACTTTAAAGATAATTACATAAATTTTCAGTTCTCTTATTGCATTATTGTGTTACTGAAATATTCATATTGACATAAAAATCATTTTCATAAATTTATCAGTATTATATGGATTTTGTGATTTGATTTTGAAACAATAAACTTTAATACATTTATCTTCAAAATCGATGATTAACAATTTTCACAACTGTATACATATATATATGTATATATGTATATGAATTCTAAAAAAGATATTGTGCATTTAAAACTTTGCTCAATATAATTATTTATATTTTTATTTATATATATATATATATATTAACCTTTGAAGCTTTAAAATGTAATTTAAAACATATATTTTTCATTAAAAATTTTCATATTGTAAACTTCAAATTTCATTATAAAATCAATAGTTGTAATTTTATAAAAGTTTTGTAAATTAAATTGACTATCTAAAAGTCATTTTAATTTAAAATTTCAAACTTAACATAATCCATGCTTTACGGATATAACCCGAACTATTTCTCATAAAGAGCTATTTATGGATGCACTTCTTACCAATAGATCAGTGTTTGTAGACTCTATCAATGCTCTTTTTCTTCTTCTTATTCACTATTATTTTAATAACTGATATTATTATTATTGTCATAGTTATTACAACAATAATAATAAACCTTACGTAATTATTAATGTGTATAATAACTAACAATACATATTCAAAACATTGAAATTCTTACATCCTTCAACTTGGTGCTCACCATTTTCTGAATTATGGTATAGAGCTCATAATCATTATTGATCTGGGTTTCTTTTATTGAACTGACATCATATAGGAATTTTTCACATCATCATAGTAAGTTAAAAATTCTACTTTTGCCAAATAACATCATCTTTTTAGCTCATGCATGAAATTAATAAATCATAAACTTTTGGTTTAGCACATTAAATAATTATTTTTAATTATTTTAATATACTATCATAACATCACATTGTTACATATTTTATAAATAAAGCACATAAATTTGTACATTCATAACATTATTTATCTTTAAGGTCTTACGGCTAGTAAAACCTTCAAATTTGCATGTTAATAAATGCAAAACTTATATTCTCTCAAGTATTTAGCTAAGTAATTATGGAAAAATCCTTAATTAATCATACTTATTAATTTTTGGATTTTTTCGATCATTACAAAAGATAAGCGAGAAGGACAGAAAAAAGGAGGAAAAGTACAAAGAGGACGTGGACGAGGTCATAGTCGAGGAGGCGGAAGAGGACAAGGATCGCATGGAGGTCGTGGCCAATTTACAAATGAAGAAAAAGGTCAAAGTTCATTTAAAGGTCGTGGACGTGGAAGAGGAAGAGGCAACTTTTCAAAGAGAGACAAGTCACAAGTAGAGTGTTATAATTGTCACAAGCATGGTCCTTATGCATGGGAATGTCGCAACCCAACTAGTGAAGTAGAAGAGAAGGCTAATATCATTGAAGTAAATGAGGAAACAGAGGACTCCACCTTATTGTTAGCACTCAAAAATGAAGTACAAGAAGATAGCAACTCCTAGTACCTTGATAATGGCGCAAGCAATGGCATGTGTGGTGACAAGAAGAACTTTGTGATGCTTGAAAAATATGCCAGTGGAGATATCATTTTTGGAGATTCTTCCAGAATTCAAATTAAAGGCAAAGGTACTATTCTAGTTCGGCTAAAAGAAGGTGGACATCAACTTATTCTTGATGTATATTATGTACCAAAGTTGCAAAGTAACATTCTTAGTTTGGGACAATTCTTAGAAAAAGGCTACGAGATTCATATGAAAAATCGTAACCTTTGGCTAAGAGATCAGAATGCTAATTTGCTTGCAAAGGTGTCTATGACAAAAAAATAGGATGTTCCTATTGACATTCCAAATTGATTCACCAAAATGCCTTAAAGCATGTGTGAAAGATTCTTCTTGGCTTTAGCATATGAGATATGGCCATTTGAATTTTGCTGGACTCAAGGAGTTGGGAGAGAAGAAGATGGTAATGGGTATGCCCTCAACTAATCATTCAGAACAATTATGTGAAGCATGTCTTGTCGAAAAACAAACTAGAAAGAGTTTTCCCAAGGAATCATCCTCAAGAGCAACCAAGCCACTCCAACTTGTGCATGCAGACATTTGTGGCCCCATCAAGCAGTCTCACTTGGTAAAAGCAATTATTTCTTGCTTTTTATTGATGACTTTAGTAGGAAGTCTTAGATGTATTTTCTAAAAAGAAAATCTGAAGCATTTGAGTTGTTTAAAAATTTAAAGCTTTGGTTGAGAAATATTCTAGATATGAGATTAAAGCTTTGTGAACTTATAGAAAAGGAGAATTTATTTCCAATGAGTTTAAAGTTTTTTGTGAAAAGTATAGCATTCGTCATCTTTTAACAGTGCCCATATCACTGCAACAAAATGGCATCGTCGAGAGGAAAAATACAACAATTCTTAATATGGCTCGAAGCATATTGAGAAGCAAAGGAATGCCCAAGGAGTTTTGGTTAGAGGTGGTTTCATGCGCGGTATATCTCTCTAATCGGTTTCTTACCAAAAGCTTGAAAAACTTGACACTGCAAGAAACCTGGACTGGAAAAATGCCAAATGTTTCACATTTGTGAGTTTTTGGAAGTCTTGCTTATGCTTATGTACCAGCACAAGAGAGGTCCAAGCTTGATGATAGAAGTCAATGATATGTTTTTATTGGCTATGATGCAAATTCCAAAGGCTATAAGTTATACAATCCAGATGATGCAAAAGTTGTTGTTAGTAGAGATGTAAAGTTTGATGAAGAAACGGCTTGGAATTGGGATAAAGAAAAGGAAGATTCTTATGATATCTTTTCTTACTTTCACGATGAAGAGGTCGATGATAAAGCTACTAATCCACCGGTGATGTCTTCAATTCAAGAAGAGAATGAAGAACATAAAAAGCTTGCTATCCCACCAACAAAAAGATCAACTAGAGAACAGAGAATGCCAGAAAAATATCATGATTATTATCTAGATAATCCCTTTTTATTCTGTCTCCTTGCAGATAATGAACCTTTAAACTTTGAAAAAACAGTGACAGAAGAAAAATGGAGAAAAGCCATGAACGAAGAAATTATTGCCATTGAAAGAAACAACACATGGGTGCTGTCCACATTACCAAAGGATCAAAAGCCAATAGGAGTGAAGTGGATTTATAAGATTAAAAAGAATGCCGAGGGAAAAGTTGAAAGATACAAGGCAAGGCTTGTTGCAAAAGGCTACACTCAAAAGCATAGAATAACTATGATAAGGTGTTTGCTCCCGTTGCAAGTCTGGAAACAATCATACTATTAATTTCCATAGCTGCTCAAAATGAATGGAAGATTACTTAGTTGGATGTCAAGTCTGCTTTCCTCAATGGATTTCTAGAAAAGGAGATATATATTGAGCAACCCAAGGGCTATAAAGTCAAAGGCCAAGTAGAAAAGGTTCTAAAGCTAAAGAAAGCCTTATATGGCTTAAAGCAAGCTCCGTGGGCTTGGAATAGCAGGATTGACAAGTATTTTCAAGATGATGGTTTTATCAGGTGTGATCATGAATATGGTCTCCATGTTAAGACAGATAAGAATGACATTATGCTTGTTTGTCTATACGTGAATGATCTTATATTTAAAGGCAACAATCCAAAACTGTTCGAAGACTTCAAAGGCGCTATGGCAAAAGAATTTGAAATGACATATGTGGGGCTAATGACATATTATTTGGGCCTTGAAGTAATTCAGTCGGAAGATAGAATTTTTGTTTCTCAGAAAGGTTATACACATGTTGTTATAAAGAAATTTAATATGCTTGGATGCAAATTGTCAATACTCCCATGGAGTATGGATTAAAGTTGTCAAAGTTTGAAGAAGGTGAGAGAGTTGATCCAACATTTTTTAGAAGTCTTGTGGGAAATCTGAGGTATTTAACATGTACTAGACCAGATATTCTCTTTGCTATTGGAGTAGTAAGCCGCTACATGGAGAACCCCTCTATTACTCACTTGAAGGTGGCTAAAAGAATATTATGCTATCTTAAAGGTACAATTGAGTTTGGGTTGTTTTATTCTTCATCCCAAGGATTTATGCTTCATGGTTATTATGATAGTGATTTTGCTTGTGACATTGATGATAGAAAAAGTACCAATGGTTTTGTTTTCTTTATGGGTGATAATGCTGTCTCATGGGTCTCTAAGAAGCAAGCAATTTTTACACTCTCAAGTTGTGAATCAGAATATGTTGCTGCTACATCTTGTGCCTATCATGCTATTTGGCTTCGAAGATTATTGAAAGAGATTCATCAACCAAAAGAAGAAGCTACGGAGATTTTCATTGATAACAAGTCTACTCAAACCCTTGCAAAGAATCCAATTTTTCATAATTGTAGCAAACATATAGACACCAGATAAAATTTCATTTGTGATTGCATTTCTAAGAAGGAAGTGAAGATCAGTTTTGTGAAGACGATCAAATTGCTGATATCTTCACAAAGCTTCTCAAATATGATGTGTATTGTAAGTTTCAAGGTCAGCTTGGAGTGATCCAGAAGAATGAAGTATGAGAGGGAGAATTTGAAATTAAACTTAATTTTCAATTTTAGAAGTTTTAAATATAGAACCTTTTTTTTTTTTTGTGGTTAATGTGTTTTTTCTATTTGGGAGTTTTTGATGCTTTTATTGTGGTTAATTGTGAAGTTATGAGTGAGAGTCTTTTATTTTTAGTTTTAAAGGTGGAAGATGAATCATGTGTCTATTGTAGAATGATGAAGTTTATATAAACAATGTGTGTTATTGTATTTGGGGTGGAATGAGAATGAAAAGTTTGTTTACTTCTTCGTTCTAAAGTTCTTTCTCTCAGACAAATTTTCTTTCCTTGTCTCTTTATTTGTTCTCTCATTCCAACACCAATTATTATCTCTCTCTTTTTCTCTCTCTTTTAGTGCTATAAAGGGATCCTTTATTTAATGTTAATGGATCCCCTACTTTGCAGCAAATTTTAAGGGCCATGCAATGGTTAGTCTCCGACCATCCATATTAAGCATGCTTATCATCATCATGAATGAAATAAAATTTTTAATACAAATACCTAAGAATTCGCCTTCTCATAAGCAGACAGACCTAGTACTCTGAGATCTTCTCAGCCAAAAAAGAAAAATTGAGCCATCAAGCGTTCAGTGCAAGGACATTTTAGATACATAACAAAATTTCAGTAGAAAAGTTGAAATATAATGAAATATTTAAAACATTTTAAGAACAACAAAAACTAATGTTGGTAAATTAATCATCAAGTAAATATACAATATAAAACGCAACATCACTATGATAATACCTAGTAATTTTTGCTATTTCTAAAATATTATGAAAATTTCACTAACTTTGCCATGTAGTATAATAACTAGTAATTTTTGCTATTTTAATATGCCATGCAGCATAATAACTATTACTTTTTTGCTATTTTCATAGTACTATGAAAATTTTTGCTATTTTTGCTATACTTTTTCAGTCTTGTATTCAAGACTACCACAACAATGTTAAGACCCCATCACTCCCCTCACCTCCCACCCCCTTTTTTTTAAGTGCTAAAGCACATACAGTTTTAAATTTGTTCCAAAGTAATGCATCTCTCTCTCCCACTAACCCTAGGTAAACAAGAAAAACATATCTTTTAGTGTAGCAAAAGTTAGTCTAAAAAACAAAAGGCAAGAAAGAAGTCAAAAGGAGGGTTAGCCGATACTTCTTTTCTATAGTTTAATAAGAAATAAAGCAAAGAATAACGACAAAAATCAGAAATAGAATACTAAGAACATCATATTCACATTATAAAAGACAAAAAATAGTTGGTTGCTAGAAAGCAAAATATTCATCGGAGATCATAGGACGCTTAGACAATTGATTCTTTTATATTACAATGCCTAATGTGAATCTAATTTATTCAGGACCACTTTATCAACTTTTATTTTTAATATTATCAGGGATTTAAGCTTATTAAATTTGTATGTAGCCGATAAGCACTGCAATGAATTCAGAGGAAGCTTCTAGAATTCAACACTCATTTTATTTCTTATATACTGGTGGGGCTCACAGAATTTGATTCCCATTGTGAAAAATTACAGGCCCGGATTTGAAGGAATTAGATTCATTTCCTCGCTATTCTTGCTTAAGTAATGCCCTCGAGCTAATAAAAAATAGGCATGGATCTGAAATATTAGGGAACATCACACCAAAAGCATTGAAAATTGTGGTACAGAGGAGAGGGGAAACTTTATGGTTAGAACCGTGTATCATCGCATGTAAGACCTCTATATTGTGGTAAATTTTTGTTTTCGATTGAAATATATAAGAGTTTTATATTGTCTGTAGTTAAAATTGTGTGGTCCAAAGCATAGCTCCAAACACCCTAAAGAGTACAGCAAATAGTATAGTTGACAAATTAGAAAGATAAGCCTCACTTGTTAACTTCTTTTTGGTAGATTCTACAAAAGAAAGAAAGAAAGGGGAGAAAAATTCTTGGTAGAAAAGATCAATTTTAAGTTCTAGAAAAATAAGCATCTCTTTAAAAACATAGTTTAAAACTAAGTTTAAACTTTATATTAAAACAATATAAATTTTATGAGAAAAAATACTACAACAAAATTAATTTAATCTATACTTTTTTACTTAATTATGTTGGAAACAGGCTCTAAATCACCTGGTAGCAAACCTCCAGGCAAGATTGGCAGTTCATCATTAGCAACACAGTTTTTGTATGGATGTGGACATGAAACAACAGCCTGTGGATCTTTATTGGTTCAGGGATCACATTCACTTGAGTGAAGTGACTAAATTAAGAAGCTAGGTGCATGTTTGGTAAAGGGTGGGCCCCTCAAATTTTCTATATCCCAAATGATAGAGACTGCAGGCCCACCATGACCCATATATGAAAAAGGAACATTAGCTGAAATAGTTGAAAGAAGAAAAGGCAAAGCAGGCAACAAGCATCACAAAATTGGAAAAGCTGCAAAAAAGCGCATGGAGGAAGTGGCTTAGTTTGGGCATCACTTATCTAGAAAGTAAGCTCTTTAAATGACAATGAAAATATTTCCTGAATACGTCTGTCACTCAAACTTATCTGTCAAAGTGTACTTCATAGGTATAAATATACGGGTATATATTTCATAGAATAGATTTAGGGTCATTCTTCCATGCCCCCGGCGGTGGTATTTTCAGCCTTTGATTTTTGGCTTGGACGATAGGGATGAGAATCTAACTGGTGGTTGGCGAATGACGACATAATTTCTCTTCTTTGATCGTGACCAGGCTTTAATTGAGGACGTAACTTTTATAATTTTTTGATAATTTTTTTTATTTGGGCTGCATTTTATATGAAATCGTTGTACTTCGATGAAATAAGACGATTAGTTAAAACTGGACCATATTATATATGACTCACAATATTTTTTTTATTTTAGGATAGGAGACTATATTTTTTTTTATTGATAGCCATGCTTCAGTACAACCCAAACCCGTAAAATTCATGTTATTTTCCAATTATGTTGTCATATCATAAATTATATTGTGGTCCCTCCCAATAATTTGTTAGCACTTAATTATAAAATCATTTAACAGTGATTAATTATGCAAGTTCCCTTTCTTAATATCCCAAATTTATTCTTTGAATGAAAATTTTTTTTTTTTTTGAGAACCTATATTGAAAATCAATTGATTTGTTTTTAAAATCTAATATTTTGACATTACGATTTTCTCTTTTGTTTAGGAGAATGATGAAAATAGACCATCATTAATTAAGAAGTAAAATAAATAGACCAAAAAGTTATAATAGGTAGTAAATAGCCCAATTAATTTTAGATCTGTATTAATTAATTGAGATAATGACTAAAATACCTAATTTCAAAACTCTAGTAGCCCTTTTCCCCTTCCTCTTTCTCTCTCTTTCCCCAACAACTCCTCTTCTCGGAGTACTCTTGCCACCGGCTAACCTTGCCTCCACTAAAGCAACACCAACGGAGCACCTTTTCGCCACCCAACCTCGCTGCCAGTCGCCGAGATCGCGAGGAGCTAAGTGCAATCACAAAGCAAGCTTTAGTCATTGAGATCACGAGCTTCAGTCACCAAGCGAAGCCACAGTCACCAGGGAACAGCGGTGTCATCTGGAGCAATCCCCATCCCTAGAGGAATCAAGCGTTGGCATCGTAGACGAAGAAGATTCATGCCAGAGTGGCGCGAAGAGCAACCGTCGTATTTTGGATTGCGTGCCATAGAGGGAAGCGTCAGAATCATAGAGGGAGGCACTGTATCGAAGGGAAGTGCCGACGGGAGTCACGCAAAGATAATAGCGTCACCGGAGTTGCTACTGGAGCTAGAGAAAAAAGAGGAGAAGAGAGAAAGTGGATCTAGGTTTTTTTAGAGGAGATGAAGAAGACGAGGGTAAAATTGAGAATTTTAGTGTTTAAAAAAAGCACAAAATTACAAAAATGTTATATACTTTACTATTTTTAAAGGTGTATTATTTATTTACATCAAGATTGAAAAGTGTGCTATTTTGTACAATTTTTTTTTCTTTTTTTAGCAACATTTCAAACATATACTTACAAAATAACTGAGAAATATGTCCTCAAAGAACATGAAAGGAAAAGACCACGGATAATGTTTTATGTACATAAAGTATTTTCAAAGTACCACATACGGCGACATTTAAAAAATGAAATAAAAAAAAAAAAGTTACGTTGAGAACTAATCAAGGTTACGATGAAGGAACCAACGATTATGTGGTTGTTTCCACTTCTAGCTAAGGGAGGAAAAGAACAACTCTCGGCACCTTATCATAATCCAATATATATATATATATATATACAAAGTTTCAAAACCGACAACGGGACTAAATAATGCACCAACATAGACGGTATGAAATGGACCAATAGCGGGGTGTTTTGGTGGAGAGTTTAAACGACGATAGTTTAAATCGTATACTATATAGTATATGATAATTTTACACTGTAGCATCTTTTTCTTTATATATATATGGTAAATAGATTGGTTAATCTCCAACCTTTTTTTATTTAATTGGGTCTAACCTTTTAAAAAAGGTACAATTTAGTTTCCAACCGTTAAGTTTGCCCCATTAAAAAATGTTTTGACCACTTTATTAAAGGTATTTTAGTAAGATACCTAATACGTTTTAAAGAAATTAAAATTAAAACATTAAAAACATAAAAAAATAAAAAATAAATAAATATGTATTATTAAAATTAGATCTTTTTACCTCAACAAAATCAGATTTTTTTGAAAAAAATTAAATCAATTTCTTAAAAAACATATTTAATTCCCTAAAAATTAGATCTTTAAAAAAAAATTACCCATATAAACAAAACACTATTTATTAAAATAATACTAATTAGAATTAAAAATAAAAAATTTATTAGTAAAAAATATTTGGTTTATTTTTTTTTTTTGGTTGAGTAATGTTTGGTTTATATAAGTAAGAGGAAAATCTTCCTCTTCCTCTGCTCTTGTGAGGACAGTGCTGGTGACACCCTATCATGCAAGTTGTAGAGATGACGACGGACGAACCAAGCTCGGTGGCCTAGTCGTGAAGATCAATTGCACTTTTCACGAGATCTTGAAGATCACAAGGTATAACAGCAACGCGAGACCGGGACTGGCTATCGTAGGGTGACGGAAGAGGGGTCGGGTAGAGGGTGAAGGCGAGGGAAGGGGGTTGGGCACGGGGAACGGCGATGTAGTGCGACATGGTCGTCTGGGATGATGACGGCAAGAACTAGACTAGCCGTAGCGAGGTGAGGGTAAGGGCGAGGGCGAGGGAAGGGGGTCGGGCAAGGGGAACGTTGGCACAAAGGAGCGGGTGGTTGCCGAATGGGGGGATTCTATGATGGCATTTGTTTTTTTATGTATGTTGTGTTTGATTCACAAAAGAGAGAGAAAGGAGATGGGGAGAGAGAGTGTGAGAGAAGGAGGGAGAGAAAAAATTTAGAAAAAATTGAAATAAAATACTTTTCTATTGTATCAATTAGTTTGAAGGAGTAGTTTTGTAGCGACCCCCTCCCTCCCCCCTCCCCTCAGGAGGAAAGAAGGGAGAGGAGCGCCACTCGTTGTTTATTTATGTATGTGAAGATGAGCCTAAAAATAATCAAATCTTAGCTCAATCTTAATGTGAAAATTATCTTAGCATTAGCAGTGGAAATATTAAGATTACAACACTTGTACAAAAGCTAGAAAAATCCCCTAAATGTCCTCAATAACAATTCCTAGTTTCCAATAACATCATAGAAATACTTAGAAATAATATTGCATCTTAGACTCGTCATGGGATCTTGAACCATTCTTGCTCAGTCATCTACATCCTTACTTGGAAGTTCACCTATATCACGAGAACTATATAAGCATAATGCTTAGTAAGTAAACCACAGTAGTTCCATATTAAAAACATACTTTCATAAACATACATTACTTTAGGTTTTTTTTTGGGCCCGTAGCATAACGTTAATCTCAAGCAGTCAGAACCCTTAACATTTATTCATAGATGGTCCCTATCTTGGAACATGCTTCCTCAAGGATTTGACCATGAAAACATACATAATATTGATTGGTTTATGACAACAAGAGAGTTCACATCATACTCATGAAAAATAATCAAAAACATCTTTAAACATATTCATCAACATACATAACTTTAAAACATGCTTTAAAAACATATTGTTGTTCAAGTGATGCAATGGAGGGTATACTTACCAAACCATTTACTTATGATCATCTTAGATTCTATACATCATTATGCATTCATTCTTCACATCACACAATATATCCCTTCATATTCCGATGAAAGCCATTGAACACCTTCATGATTTTCTATCCTCTCTATATGCATTCATATGTCTCCTTAAATATTGTGTCCTTAATCTTTTCTTTCCTTTTCTCTTATTAATTTCTTCCTTATTTCCTCATGGTTCATCCCCTCATTTCTTAAGTCTCACATAGACATCTTTCTATAATATCTTTCTTTCTTTCCTCTAGCTCACCTATTAGTCCCTCTTATTTTCTCTGTCTCACTCTATGCAACAAAATAAAGAAAGAGAAGAAGGAGAAGAAGAAACGTGCAGCAAAACGGATGAGAGGACTTGTGAGAGATATAAAAGGAGAGAGCAAATTTTGGGTGAAAAATAAGGAAATAATGGGATAAGAAAATAATAATCAATATATTACAAATGTTATGCCAAGATGAAGTGTATCCATGAAAGATAGAGAGAAATCAGAGGAAAATCAATAGTTCAATAGAGAAAAAATATAATGATAATATCTTGACTATCCATGAATAGAATTATAAATAAGTCAACCAATCATCCAATAAAGGAATAAAAGAATTAAATATAATTTCAGATTTCAATATTAGCTCCACTTGCCTAATTTCAATTATCAAAATAGTAAACCTATCATGAATTCCAATTGTCATTAAAAAGTCAACTATCAAAATATAATGATAATATCTTGACTAATTAGAGACAATTTACATGTGGGATTAGAGGGGAATTAGGGGAAGAATCAACAAATTAGCTCCTACTTACCATATATCAACTTTCAAAAGTAGGAAACCTTATCAATTAAATTCAATCAATCAAAAGTCAAACATTTCATTTCCTTAAATGAGGAAATAAATCCAAAAATATATCAATCAATCAACAATTATTATCCAATCACATAAAAAGTCAATTAGAAAAAATTGAAAAAATTGAAATAAAATACTTTTCTAATGTATCAATTAGTTTGCAGGAGTAGTTTTGTAGCGACCCCCTCCCTCCCCCCTCCCCTCGGGAGGAAAGAGGGGAGAGGAGCGCCACGCATCGTTTATTCATGCATGTGAAGATAGGCCAAAAAATAATCAAATCTTAGCTCAATCTTAATGTGGAAATTATCTTATCATTAGCAGCAGAAATATTAAGATTACAACACTTATACAAAAGGTAGAAAAATCCCTTAAATGTCCTTAATAACAATTCTTAGTTTCCAATAACATCATAGAAATACTTAGAAATAATATTGCATCTTAGACTCGTCATGGGACCTTGAACCATTCTTGCTCAGTCATCTACATTCTTACTTGAAAGCTCACCTGCATCACGAGAACTATATAAGCATAATGCTTAGTAAGTAAACTACAGTAGTTTTATATTAAAAACATACTTTCATAAACATACATTACTTTTAGGTTTTTTTTTTAGTCCGTAGCATAACATTAATCTCAAGCAGTCAGAACCCTTAACATTCATTCATGGATGGTCCCTATCTTAGAACATGCTTCCTCAAGGATTTGACCATGAAAACATACATAACATTAGTTGGTTCATGACAACAAGAGAGTTCACATCATATTCATGAAAAATAATCAAAACCATCTTTAAACATATTCATCAACATACATAACTTTAAAACATGCTTTAAAACATACTGTTGTTCAAGTGATGTAGTGGAGGGTATACTTACCAAACCATTTACTCATGATCATCTTAGATTCTATACATCATTATGCATTCATTCTTCACATCACACAATATATCCCTTCATATTCCGATGAAAGCCATTGAACACCTTCATGATTTTCTATCCTCTCTTTATGCATTCATATGTCTCCTTAAATATTGTGTCCTTAATCTTTTCTTTCCTTTTCTCTTCTTAATTTCTTCCTTACTTCCTCATGGTTCATCCCCTCATTTCTTAAGTCTCACATAAACATCTCTCTATAATATCTTTCTTTCTTTCCTCTAGCTCACCTATTAGTCCCTCTTATTTTCTCTCATTCTCACTCTATGCAACAAAATAAAGAAAGAGAAGAAGGAGAAGAAGAAACGTGCAACAAAATGGGTGAGAGGACTTGTGAGAGATATAAAAGGAGAAAGCAAATTTTGGGTGAAAAATAAGGAAATAATGGGATAAGGAAATAATAATCAATATATTACAAATGTTATGCCAAGATGAAGTGTAACCATGAAAGGTAGAGAGAAATTAGAGGAAAATCAATGGTTCAATAGAGAAAAAATATAATGATAATATCTTGACTATCCATGAATAGAATTTTAAATAAGTCAACCAATCATCCAATAAAGGAATAAAAGAATTAAAGATAATTTCAGATTCCAATATTAGCTCCACTTGCCTAATTTCAATTATCAAAATAGTAAACCTATCATGAATTCCAATTATCATTAAAAAGTCAACTATCAAAATATAATGATAATCTCTTGACTAATTAGAGGCAATTTACACGTGGGATTAGGGGGAAATTAGGGGAAGAATCAACAAATTAGCTCCTACTTACCATATATCAACTTTCAAAAGTAAGAAACCTTATCAATTAAATTCAATCAATCAAAAATCAAACATTTCATTTCCTTAAATGGGGAAATAAATCCAAAAATATACCAATCAATCAACAATTATTATCCAATCACATAAAAAGTCAACTATTCCCCCATATGGAATAAGGAAAGAGAAGATAATAGGCCAATAAATCAAAATTATACCGTAACAAACACACTCACATATACATAAATTACGTTAGTCATTATCCACTTTCTCAAAGTCATACATGGCCACCAAACATTATAACTTACACATATAGTGCACATTACATTAAAAAAAAATATATAACATCAATAAAATAATGTATTACTTCCCACTTGCTATTCATACTCACACGGCAACTATATCAATTACACACACTCATATATATAATTTACATTCACACAAAAAAACATATAAATTATAAAATA